>JADBJO010017926.1:0-5000 GCA_016801955.1 Conus betulinus | reverse complement strand
AAAAAAAAAAACTGAATTTGATTTATAGCCATGCTTTTACCCCAGCCACTCACACTGGCATCTGAACACTCACACACACACACACACACACACACACACACACACACACACACACACACACACACACACACACACACACACTGGCATCTGGACACTCACATTGGCATCTGGACCAATAGCTTTACAATTTTTTTTTCTATTCCCCTTCAAAGCCTTTTGATATAAACTGGTGATTAGAGATAAGTATTTGTTGGGGCTCCTTCTACACATACACTACAGGAATGTTTCATCAGTATCTTTTGTCAGAATCTCTTTAATATTTACACTATGTCTCAATATTAATACTGTGTAACTGTGTACTGTTTGCCTTTTTCAAAACAAAAACCTTGTGTCACAAAACTGTTTCTGACTTTGAATAGAAGACGTTAAGTCATTCAGATGAGTGTCATAAAACTTTTCTCTGTCAGTTTTTAATCATCTTTAAATGATCATACTCATACATTTTTTATGCAGTAGATGATGACACGATTCTCGTTATCATGCATACGATAATATTTTAAAGCTATTTACGAGCCAATCTGCTTAACCTTCGTCTGAAGAAATCTATTTTTTTTAATTCGATGTATTTCTCCGCATCTTTCAAATATAAATTTCGAGCAAAAAAACATCTAGCGCATCATCAACGTCAGTATTAACGAGGCTAATCGCAATAATCATTTTTTCAGGGAATTCGCTGATAATATAATTATGGTATGCATCAGAAGATCATCATCGCAAAAAGGAAATTCCAGCTGATAGAGAGTGAGGCAGAGGGTAGAGCAGAGGGAGGGAGGATTGGAGGCGAGAGAGGACGAGGACAGGGTGGGGGCGAGGATATCGAGGAGTGAGGGGTAGGGAGAGGAGAGGGAGTGGAGAGAGCATGAGAGAGAGGCGTTCTTTTTTTTCTTTTTTTTTTTGAGAGAGGGGATTTTTTTCGGAGAGATTGTGGGAGGAGGAGAGGAGAGGAGAGAGAAGCCGAGAGACGAGGGAGGGGAGCGAGAGGAGGGAGGGGGGGGTTAGCGGAGGTAGGGGGGAAGATGAGGAGGGGAGTGCTGGGGAGAGAGGCGATGGGGATCGGAGAAGAGAGAGAACGGGTGGGGTTTAGAGTATTAGTCGGAGAGGGGAGGGACGAGGGGAGAGGAGAATGTGGGATGGGAGCGAGAGACGGGTAGAGTGAGGAGGGAGGGAGAGAGGTGGAGGGAGGAGACCCCCTGAGTGTGAGCCAGAGAGAGGGCGAGAGAGCGAGAGAGGAGAGAGAGGAGGTGAGAGGAGAGAGAGGGAGGAGGGGAGAGGACCGAGAGAGAGAGAGGAGAGACTGAGACTGTACGCGCGGCGTGGATGTGGATGTGTGTTGTGTGTGGTGTGTGGGTGTGTGTGTGTGTGTGTGGGTGTGTGTGTGTGTGTGCGCGCGCGCGTCGTGTGCGTGGTGGTTTTGTGTTGTGTGGTGTATATGTGTGTGTGTGTTGTGTGTGTGTGGTGTGTGTGTGTGTGTGTGTGTGTGGGTGTGTGATGTGTGTGTGTGTGGAGGGGGGGAGGGTGGGAGAGGGAGAGAGAGAGAGAGCGACAGATAGGACAGCACAGACAGACAGTCAGACACACAGACAGACAGACACAGGTTGTCACATAGAGAGACACTCTCAGGGTAATCAACTCACTGATTGTAGGACGACCACACGACAGAAGCCGTGCTTTCTATTCGTAATGTTTATTTGTTACTTCTTTTTTTCCGTTTTCTGGTGACGGTCGGAAGAAATGAAGGACATGAACATAATATTGCCGTGTTTGCATTATCCAGGAAGCTTAATTTAAAGCCTTTCGTGGTATTATTTCATTCATTTCTTTCTGATAAGAACTTGTTTATCGAATCGTTCCCCCCCCTCTCTCTCTCTCTCTCTCTCTCTCTCTCTCTCTCTCTCTCTCTCTCTCTCTCAAAACCGCACGCGCACACACACACACACACACACACACACACACACACACACACACACACACACACTCTCTCTCTCTCTCTCTCTCCTCTCTCTCTCGCGCCCCTCTCTCTCTCTCTCTCTCTCTCTCTCTCTTCTCTCTCTCCTCTCTCTCTCTCTCTTCTGATATAATGATCGTGTCATCGAAGCAGTGACATATCAGGGGACGCTCATCAATCTTGTCAGGCAAAACAAGTGGAGCAGAATCTCCACAACATGATCAACAACCAATCACTCACGCGCTTACGTCAGCCCATCACTCAAGGCTACGGTTGTTATCTACACTTTTATTGGTTCGTTGGATGACGTGGACGGGTCCGGGACATACTGATGATGTCAGAGAAAGTCTGGAAACAGGTCCGGGGGGGAGGGTGGGGGGGGGTGTGCATGTAGTGCAGTAGGAAATTCGATCATGCAAAGGGAAGGAGGGGAGGATCTGCTTGTTTGTTTGTCTGTTTGCTTGTACGTTCGTTTTTGTGCGTTTGTTTGTTTGTGTGTGCTTTTTTGTTTGTTCGTTCGTTCGTTTGTTGTGTTTGTTTTTTTTTCTATGTTCGCTTGTTTGTTCGGGTTTTTGTTTGTTTGTTTGTTTGTTTTGGGGGCAGGAAGACTGGAGGGACATCCTCTCAAGTTCACAGTTCGCCTCCTCTGAGACAAGATATTCTGGGAAAGTTCCAGCACATACCCAGTGCCCAGCATACAGTGATATCGCATAAAGTAGTCTACCAAATGAGACTGCACTAAACTGGTATCCCTTGCCAAGCCTGCTTTTCCCTCAAGTACGCGAATCCGAGATCACACACGAATTCTTCCTGCCAAAAAGCAGCGGAAATTAAAAAAAAAAAAAATCCAGCACGGAAACGAACACACAAAAGGCACTGCCAAAACAACACTCATTTAACACACGAGACAAAGCAGAAAAGCGATTTTTTTTTAAAATGAATATGTTTTCGCCAGGTGTAGAACAACTGTAGAACAAAGAACAAAACAATCCTGCCATCTCTCTCTCTCTCTCTCTCTCTCTCTCTCTCTCTCTCTCTCTCTCTCTCTCTCTCCTCGTCTCTCTCTCTCTCTCAGCGAAAAGCAATTAGGGATGTCTTTTATACATCCTAAATGAGCGTTATTTGTAAAATTTGAAGCAGACATGTTTGTCGAAAACTCACTTCTCTGATTTTATGTTGTGTATCAAATAAGCTTTGTTTTGATCTCTGGGTGTGTGTGTGTGTGTGTGTGTGTGTGTGTGTGTGTGTGTGTGGTGTGTGTGTGTGTGTGTGTGTGTGCGTGTGTGTGTGTGTGTGTGCGTGTGTGTGTGGGCAAGCAGTCGAAAACAACCTTTTTTTTGTTTTTTGCTCTTTTTGCTATTGTTTACTCAATTAAATTTTCGTAATCTTTCATAAGTCGATACATATATGCATTCAGAGAGAGAGAGAGAGAGAGAGGGAGAGGAGGATGGAGAGAGAGAGCGAGAGAGAGAGGAGAGAGAGGAGAGAGAGAGGAGAGAGGCCAGAGACAGACAGAGAGACAGAGAGACAGAGAGAGAGAGAGAGAGTACACAATATGTGCTGCCTAAGTGCATATGAACATACACAGTTAACACAAACAAAGATAAGAACAAACGAGAGCAAATTCACTGAGGTGATTTCTATGGATTGATTTCTGTTGTGCCTGGGTCAAGTCACTGAACTTATCACACGAAACACTGGAGACTGGGAGAGGGTTACGGGGTTTTGTTTTGCTTTGTTTGTTGTTGTTGTTGTTGTTGTTGTTATGTCGTTGTTGCTGCTGTTGTTGTTGTGTGTGATTTTTAGAAACATGAACTGTGTTCATATGAATAACTAGTCTTTGTTCCCTTTAAAACTATTTGCTATTGAGGTCTGTTTGTTTGTTTCTTTGTGTGTGTGTGTGTTTGCTGTTTGTTCTTTATGTGTGTGTTTCTTTGTTTCTTGCTGGCTCCTTGCTGGCTATGTGGACGTCTATCAATCATTGAAGAAAACGATTCCCATGATCAAGTTGTATGAAGTGCTCCGGTGTCTATTTCAGTGTTTCGTTTGACACTTGTCAGACATCTATCTTTCAATTTCATATCTGATTGGATTGTCACTCACGTTGACATCGATGTGTCTTTGATTCTCTCCTAGTTCTGCTGTTTTCTTGCTCTTCTTTTGGTGTGTTATCAGGCTCTTCTAATTCTTTTTCTCTTCTCTTCATCATCATCATCATCATCATCATCATCATCATCATCTTCTTCTTCTTCTTCTTCTTCTTCTTCTGCTTCTTTTTCTTCGCTTCTTCTTGCTTTCTTACTATACAGGTTTGTTCTCCAAATTATACAACATTGGGAGGAGGGAAGTAGAATAGCAGAGGAGAATCAATAAAAAATGGAGGGCGGGGGGGGGGGGGGGGGGAGCGGAAGAGGTCAGTGAAATAGGATGTTTAACACTACACGGAAAGCTGACATATCCACAGACAGGAAGTGGTGGGGGGGGGGGGGGGGGGGGGGAGGGGGGGGGGGAGTGAAATAGGATGTTTAACACTAAACGGAAAGCTAACTGACAGATACCACAGACAGGAAGTGGTGGGCCATTCCACCAGAGGATGAGGGCAGTATGAAAATGACACGTGGACAGACCCACCTGTGGGGCGCAGGGATGGTTCACGTAACCTACTCTTTGTTCTCCCTGCAGTCGTCACCACCACTACAGCAAACGTGGACTAATCCCATGACAGCCGTCTAGGTTTTGCCCGCTGTTATTATGAAGAGTAATACACAGCGGCCTGTCCTGGGTTACAGACCACGCTCTAAGCGCTTTTATTAATCCACGCCCTACATCTTTACATAACGGATTACCTCCCTGGGTGACAGGGACGGAAGAGCTGCCATCTGGCGCTACATTCAGTCATTCACACCCCACGCCACTCACATCCCCACCCCCAACCCTGACCCCTCTCATTCTTTCGATGTTTTCATGTCGAGGATTCTATGCTATGTGTGACGTC
>JADBJO010017925.1:27500-36465 GCA_016801955.1 Conus betulinus | reverse complement strand
GGGGTGAGGCAGGACGGGAAGCGGCAAAAAAAAAAAAAGGATCAAAGAGCACAGAAAAGAAAAGCAAAAGAAAGCAACGTGAAAATTGACGAGAAGATAGAAAGGATTGTTCGTAGAGGAGTGGATGGAGTAGGAGAAGAGAGCAGAAGAATCAAAGAGTCGAATGAGAGGTGTGAGGCTACTGAGACGGAGAGACAGCAGAAGAAAAAAAAACCAGAATGAAAAACAGAGCTAGTATTGAAAACAGAAAAAAAAGCGAAGGAAAGCGAGAGAGAAAAGCCGTAAGGAGCTAAATGACCATTGCGTGATTAAGCCCAGACCGACCCGCCACACAAAAGGGCCATATCAAGGGCTGTCACACGGTTAAAAATCCAACTCACAAGTCATTCATTCAACACAACTGCCTTTACCATTACATCTTCGTAAAAAAAAAGCATACCACACAAATTTCGCTTAAAAAAAAAAAACATAACAAAAAATAACCTTTCCACTGTAACATAAATCTCAGAAATCAAAAGGAAACTGTGCATCTTACTTTAAAATCATTCAAAGATCACATCAGATGGAACATCTCACTGAAACAACGTGTGTTTTAATGGGAGTCTGCTGTATTATAAAGTGAAACAAAGAACCAGAGGAGGCCAGAAAAGATGAGGGGGAGGAGAGAAAGGAGAAAAGAGAAACAAAGAGGATGTTGTATGTATCGTTGGTTAAAACAAAAAAAAAAGGGGGGGGGGGGGGAGGGGGGGGGGAGAAGCAGAGGGGGGAAGAAAGAAAGAAAAGAAACAAAGTTGAAAATGAAGAGAAGAAGAAGAAACGAAACATGAATTGAAAAAAAAGTGAAGAAGAAAAGAAGAAGAAACCAGGAATTTAAAAAAAAGTGAAAAGAAAGAGAAGAAGAAGAAGAAGAACGAACTCAGAATAGAGAAACATAAAAAAAAGTGGAAAAGAAGAAGAGAAAGAAGAAACAGAACAAAGAATAAAACAAGTCTTAAACGGGAAATAAGAAGAGGAATAGAGGACAGAATAAACAAAGTGAAAAAAAGAAGAAGAGAGAGACAGAAATAAACAAAGTGGAAAAAGAAGAAGAAACAGAATTAAACAAAGTGAAAAGAAGAAGAGACAGAAGAGAAAACACAAAGTGAAAAAGAAGAAGACAGAGAATAACAAACAAAGTGGAAAAGAAGAAAGAAGAAGACCAGAATAAAAAAAAGTTGAAAAAGAAGAAGAGAATAAAAGAAACAAAAGAAGAAAAGAAGAAAACAAAGAATAAGGCAACAAAAGAGCCAAACAAAGAAAAGAGACAGAATAAACAAAGTTAAAAGAAAAGAAGAAGAAACAAAGAAAAAAAACAAAGTGACACAAAAAAAAGAAGAATAAAAAAAAAAGAAGAGAGACAGAAGAAACGACACAGAATACAAAAAGTGAAAGAAGAAAGAAGAAAGAAAAGAAGAAGACCACAGAATAAACAAAGTGAAAAGAAGAAGAGAAGACACAGAATAAACAAAGTGTTGAAAAAAGAAGAAGAAGACACAGAACAAACAAAAGTGAAACAGAAGAAGAAGAAGAAAGGAATAATAAGACACAGAAGAACATAACAAAGTGAAAAGAAGAAGAAGACACAGAATAAACAAAGTGCGAAAAGAAGAAAGAAAGAAGACACAGAATAAACAAAGTGGAAAAGAAGAAGAAGAACCACAGAACTAAACAAAGTGAAAAAAAAGAAGAAGACCAAGAAAGAAGAAGACACAGAGAAAAAACAAAGTGAAAAGAAGAAGAACAAAGAAAAAGAAGAAGAAGACACAGAACAAACAAAAGTGAAAAAGAAGAAGAAAAGAAGAACACAGAACAAACAAAGTGAAAAGAAAAGAAGAAGAAGACACAGAATAAACAAAGTGAAAAAGAAGAAGAAGACAGACAGAACAAACAAAGTGAAAAGAAGAAGAAGACAAGGAACAAACAAAGTGAAAAGAAGAAGAAGACACAGCAACAAACAAAGTGAAAAAAGAAAGAAGACAGACACAGAACAAACAAAGTGAAAAGAAGAAGAAACCCAGAACAAACAAAGTGAAAAAGAAGAAGAAGACACAGAACAAACAAAGTGAAAAAAGAAAGAAGAAGACACAGAAAAAACAAAGTGAAAAGAAGAAGAAGACACAGACAAACAAAGTGAAAAGAAGAAAGAAGACTAGAACACAAAGAACAAAGTGAAAAGAAAGAGACGAAACAGACAGAAACAAAGTGAAAAAGAAGAAGAAGAAGACAGAAAAACAAAGTGAAAAAAAGAGAGAAAAGAACCACAAGAAGAAAACAAAGAACCAAACAAAGAAAAAGAAGAGAAGAAGAAGACACAGAACAAACAAAGTGAAAAGAAGAAAGACACACAGAATAAACAAAGTGAAAAAAGAAGAAAAAGAAGGGAAAAGAAAGTGAAAAGAAGACAAAAGAAGTGAAACAAGAAAGAAGAAAGAGAACAGAACAAACAAAGTGAAAAAGAACGAAGAAGAAGACACAGAACAAAAAAAGTGAAAAGAAGAAGAAGACACAGAACAAACAAAGTGATGAAAAAGAAGAAAGAAGAAGAGACAGAGAACAAAAAAAGTGAAAAAAGAACGAAGAAGAAGACACAGAACAAACAAAGTGAAAAAAAGAAAAAGAAAGAAGACACAGAAAAAAAAGAAAAAGAAAAGAAAAAAGAAAGAAGAAGACAACCAGAACAAACAAAAGTGAATGAAAAGAAGAAGAGAAGAAGACACAGAACAAACAAAGTGAAAAGAAGAAGAAGACACAGAACAAACAAAGTGAAAAGAAGAAGAAGACACAGAACAAAACAAAGTGAAAAGAAGAAGAAAGAAAGAAGAACAGAACAAACAAAGTGAAAAGAAAGAAGAAAGAACAGAACAAGAAGAGTGGAAAAGAAGAAGAAAAAAAGAACAAGAAAAAAGAAAGTGAAAAGAAGAAGAAGACACAGGAACAAACAAAGTGAAAAGAAGAAGAAGACACGGAAACAAACAAAAAGAAAAAGAAGAAGAAGACACACGGAACAAACAAAGTGAAAAGAAGAAGAAGACACACGGAACAAACAAAGTGAAAAAGAAGAAGAAGACACAGAACAAAACAAAGTGAAAAAAGTGAAGAAAAGAAACAAGGAAGTGAAAAGAAGAAGAAACACAGAACAAACAAAGTGAAAAAAGAAGAAAGAAGAAGACACAGCACGAAAAACAAAGTGAAAAAAGAAGAAGAAGAAGAAGAAGACAGAACAAACAAAGTGGAAAAGAAAAGAAGAAGAAGAAGACACGGAACAAAACAAAGTGAAAAGAAGAAGAAGAAGACACGAAACAAAACAAAAGTGAAAAAGAAAGAAGAAGACACGGGGAAGAAAGAAAGTTAAAAGAAAGAAGACCTAAACAAAAAACGAAGAAAGGAAGACACAGAAGAAAACAAAGTGAAAAGAAGAAGAAGAAGAAGAAAGAAAGAACAAAACAAAGTGAAAAAAAGAAGAAGAAAGACACAAGAACAAACAAAGTGTGAAAAAGAAGAAGAAGACACAGAACAAACAAAGTGAAAAAGAAGAAAGAAGTACACAACAAACACACAAAAGGACAAAGAAGAAAAAAGAAGAAAGAAGACACAGAACAAAACAAAAGTGAAAAGAAAGAAGAAGAAAGAAAGAAGAAGAAGACACAGAACAAACAAAGTGAAAAAAGAAGAAGAAGAGGACACAGAACAAACAAAGTGAAAAGAAGAAGAAGAAGAAGAAGGAAGAACAGAAGAACAACAAACAAAAGTGAAAAGAAGAAGAAAGACACAGAACAAACAAGTGAAAAGAAAGAAGAAGAAGAAGAAGGACACAGAACAAACAAAGTGAAAGAAGAAGAAGAAGAGAAGAAGGAGAAGAAGAACAAGAACAAACAAAGTGAAAAAGAAGAAGAAGAAGAAGAAGACAGAACAACAACAAGTGAAAAGAAGAAGAAAGACACAGAAACAAAACAAAGTGAAAAAGAAGAAGAAGAAGAAGAAGACAGACACAGGAACAAACAAAGTGAAAAAAGAAGAAAGGAAGAAGACAGAAGACACAACAAAACAAAGTGAAAAAAAAGAAGAAGAAGACACAGAAACAAACAAAAGTGAAAAGAAGAAGAAGAACGACAGAACAAACAAAGTGAAAAAGAGAAAGAAGAAAAGAAGACACAGAACAAACAAACAAAGAAAAGAAGAAGAAAGAAGAAGACAGAACAAACAAAGTGAAAAGAAGAAGAAGAAGACACCAGAACACAACAAAGTGAAAAAGAAGAAGAAGAAGACACAGAACAAACAAAAGTGAAAAGAAGAAGAAAGACACAGAACAAAAAACAAAGTGAAAAAGAAGAAGAAGACACAGAACAAACAAAGTGAAAAGAAGAAGAAGAAGACACAGAACAAAAAAAGTGAAAAGAAGAAGAAGACAGAAGAAAGAAGGAAACGAAAAGAAGAAACAGAGTGAAAAAAAGAAGAAGAAGAACACAGAACAAAAGAAAGTGAAAACAAAGAAAGAAGAAGAAGACACACAGAACAAACAAAAGTGAAAAGAAGAAGAAGACAAAGAACAAACACAGAAAAAAAAAAAAGAAAGTGAAAAAGAAGAAGAGAGAAAAGAAGACCACAGAACAAACAAAGTGAAAAAAGAAGAAGAAGAAGACACGAAACAAACAAAGTGAAAAAGAAGAAGAAGAAGACACAGAACAAACAAAGTGAAAAAGAAGAAGAAGAAGAAGCACAGAAACAAACAAAGTGAAAAGAAGAAGAAAAAGAAGACAGAACAAAAACAAAGTGAAAAAGAAGAAGAAGAACACACAAACAGAACAAACAAAGTGAAAAGAAGAAGAAGAAGAAGACACAAAAACAAAACAAAAAAGAAGAAGAAGAAGAGGACACAGAACAAACACAAGTGAAAAGAAGAAGAAGACACAGAACAGAACAACAAAGTGAAAAGAAGAAAGAAGACACAGAACAAAACAAAGTGAAAAAGAAGAAGAAAAGAAGAACAGAACAAACAAAGTGAAAAGAAGAAGAAGAACACAAGAAAAAAACAAAAGAAAAGAAAGAAGAAGACACAGAACAAACAAAGTGAAAAGAAGAAGAAGAGACACAGAACAAACAAAGTGAAAAGAAGAAGAAGAAAGACACAGAACAAACAAAGTGAAAAGAAGAAGAAAGACACAGAACAAACAAAGTGAAAAGAAGAAGAAGAAGACACAGAACAAAAAAAAAGAAAAGAAGAAGAAGACACAGAACAAACACAAGTGAAAAGAAAGAAGAAGAAGACAGAACAAAACAAAGTGAAAAGAAAGAAGAAGAAGACACAGAACAAACAAAGTGAAAAGAAGAAGAAGAAGAAGGAAACAAAAGAAAACAAACAAAGTGAAAAGAAGAAGAAGAAGACACAAACAAACAAAGTGAAAAGAAGAAGAAGAAACAGAACAAACAAAGTGAAAAGAAGACAAAGAAGACACAGGAACAAACAAAGTGAAAAGAAGAAGAAGAGAGGAGAACAAACAAACACAAAGAAAAAACAAGAAGAAGACACAGAACAAACAAAAGTGAAAAGGAAGAAGAAGACACAGAACAAACAAAGGTGGGAAAGGAAGAAGAAGACACGAACAAACAAAGTGAAAAGAAGAAGAAGAAGAACAAACAGAAGTGAAAAAAAAGAAAAAACAGAACAAAAACAAGTGAAAAGAAGAAAAACACAGAACAAACAAAGTGAAAAGAAGAAGAAGACACAGAACATCCAAAGAAAAAAAAAGGGAAGACACAGAGTCAAACAAAGTGGAAAAGAAGAAGACGCAGAGGAACAAGGGAAAAGAAGACAGGAAGGACACAGAAGAAAAAAGTGAAAAAAGAGAAGACACAGACAAACAAACTGAAAGAAGAAGAGACAGAAACAAACAAAGTGGACAAGGAAAGAAGAGACAACAGAGTACAAAGTGAAAAGAAGAAGAGGACACAGAACAAACAAAGTGAAAAGAAGAAGAGAAGGGACAGAGACAAAGGAAAGTGAGAGGGAGAAGAAAGACAACAGGAACAGAACAAAGTGAAAAGAAGAAGAGGAAGAACAGGGTTCGTGGGAGGAAGAGTGAGAGGGAGTGAGGTAAGACAAAGAGACACAGAAGAACACAGACAAACAGACAGACAAAAAAGACAGGCAGATCCACAGACAGACAGTCAGACAAAACAATATACATTCATAGTGGGCCATGGCTCCTAATGAAGGTGAGAAGGTGTGAACAAAGAATGAGAGAGAGAGAACAGGGGACGGAGGAGGAGAAAAGGGCAGAGAAGACGAAAAGAGGGAGAAAAAGAGGAAAGAGGTGGGTGGGAGGGGGAAGGGGGGGGGAGGGGGGCGAGGGGGGGGGGGGGAGAGGAGAGAGGTGGGGGCGTGGGGGGAGAAACAGGGAGTGGGGGGGGGAAAAAGCGGGTGGGGCAAAGGGGGGGGGTGGGGGTGGGCTAGGCTAGGTCGTGAGAAACTGTGGGTGGTGGTGGCAGAACAATTTCTAGGATTTAAAAAAAAAAAAAAATCACTACAGACTTGCGAAAAATCTGAGATATTGTTCAGAGAGTATTTTCATGCTCAGTGGAGCCAAGGGAGGAGAGAGAGGAGAGACGGAGACAGACAGACGGGACAGAGAGGGAGAGACAGACAGGACAGACAGACAGACAGACAGATGAGAGAGCAGGGAGGAGAGAACAGAATGAGAGGATATTACATTTTTACGGGCCACAAATTTATGAAGAGAGAGGGACGAGAGAGGCAGAGAGGAAGAGAGGAGAGGAGAGAGGGAAGGCAGGAGGCGAGGGGGGGGGGGGGGGGGGGTCGGGGGCGAGAGGGGGGGGTGGTGGTGGCAGAGCAGGCCGAGGAGCAGACTCAGTTGATTTCATCCATGTTGGGTATGGCAAGCGGTTCACGCGGAGCCGTTATCAGGGCTGTCATCTTGTCAGGCATGAGAGAAAAAAATTGAACTTGGGGGGGGGGGGGTGGGGGGGGGGGGGGGTGGGGGGAAGGAAAGATAATGACGAACTGATATCTGAGGCACAGCCAGCTAATGTTCACTGTCCGTCCTCGCCCAACTTTGTCAGGAGGGAGAGGGGGGAGAGGGAGGGGGGAAGAGAGAGGGAGAGAGAGAGGAGGAGAGGAGAGAGAGAGGAGAGAGGAGAGAGAGAGAGAGAGAGGAGAGAGAGAGAGAGGAGAGAGAGGAGAGAGGAGAGAGGGAAGAGAAGAAAGAAGGAGAGAAGCAGAGAGAAGAAGAATCACATACAGCACAGAGAGAGGAGAGAGAGAGAGAGAGAGGGAGAGAGAGAGAGAGAGAGAGAGAGAGACAGACAGACAGAAGCAGACAGACGACAAGGACACACACACAGAGAGAAAACAGAGAGAGACAGACACAAACAGGAACAGAGAGAGAGAGAGAGAGAGAGAGAGAGAGAGGAGGGAGGAGAGAAACAGTTTGAAGGGACAATCTCTCTCTCTTGCTGTCTCTCTCTCTGACTCTCTCTCTCTGTGTAAGAGAGAGAGAGAGAGGAGAGAGAGAGAATATGCACAGTAAAAAAAATTGTTACATCACAAACGAGAAAATATAATGAAAGAAGGGTCATATCAAATATCAAAGAAAGAAAAAAAAATGATACGGGGAGGGGGAGTGAGGGGGAAGGGGGAAGAGAAGCAAAAAAAAAGGAGAGAGAATCAAGGAGAGAGAGAGAGAGAGAGAGAGAGGACAGAGGAGAGAGACAGAGACAGAGACACAGAGAGACACAGAGAGACACAGAGAGAGAGAACCATCTTGGAGATGACAGACAAGAGAGAGAGAGGAGAGAGAGAGAAAGAGAGAGGAGAGAGAGAGAGAGAAGAAAGAGGAGAAAGAGAGAGAGGAGGAGAGAGAGAGAGAGAGAGAGGAGAAGAGAGGAAACCGCGCGTCCGTAACAAAACTCCAGGCAAACAGAAGGCAGAAGACGATAGTGATCTAGTTGGATAGTCTCTATCCTCTCCCCCCAACAACATCTCCACCCCCCCCCCCTTCCCTCCTTACTTCTGCCAGGGAGGACTGTGGAGCTGGGGCATGGTTGAAGGAGGTGGGGGGGGGGGGTTGGGGGTTTGGGGGGGGGGGGGGGGGGGGAGAGAAAACGATGGGTGTGGTGGTGGGTGATGGTGGGGTGGTGGGGGCGGTAATGAGCATTGGGGGGTGGGGGGTGGGGGGGGCAGAGAAATGCTCAGAACAATCTCTGGAAGAGGAGAGAAAAGGCTGGGGAGGGGAAGGGGGAGGGGGAGGGATATATATTGTTACGGAATGTTGGCGCGCGCGCGAGGGGGGGGGGGGGGGGGGGGGGGGGGGGGGGGGGGGGGGGGGGGGGGGGGGGGGGGGCAGGGGAAGCAGAAAGAAAGAGACAGAGAGGGGGGGGAGGGGGGATGAAAGGGGGAAGAAGCCACTCGAGAGCGGAGGTGGTCACAAAGTGTGAACAATATCCGGTCACACGCGCGCTTTCCGACCGCCCCCCTCGCCTCTTACGACGGATCGCGCGCGCGCGCGCGCGCGTCGTCATCGTCGTCGTCGTCCGTGATGACGTCATCGCCAGAACGAAACGACGAGTGGGAGGGCATTGCCTTTGACGTAACGCTGAGCAGGACAGGGAGCCCAAAATGGCACGGTACCTGTGGGTCTCTCCTCCAGGAGGTAGCGGTCTTTTTTTCGGGAATCACGCCACGCGTAGTCTGTCTAGATTGGCATTGATTCCATAAAAAAAAAAAAAAAAAAAGCGGTGGGGGGGGGGGGGGGGGGGGGGGGGGGGGGGGGGGGGGGGGGGGGGGGGGGGAAGACAGCCTGAAAATAAAGCCGGATGACGTGCCTTCTTCCTGCCATTTCAGCTTCTGCGTATGTGACTGAATGGTTTATGCAATCACGCCGAAAGTTGCTCTGTTGTTCTGCACGTAAAG
>JADBJO010017925.1:15000-22500 GCA_016801955.1 Conus betulinus | reverse complement strand
TTGCATTTCTTAGGGTGGTGGGGGGGGGGTGGGGGGGGTGGGGGGGGAACGGGTTATTGTCAAGAAATACCTTTAGGGATAATCTGAATAAACAGTGATCACTTTTATGTGTACGAAACTGCCAAAAAAAAAAGAATGATCAATTCAATTCGTAATCTTCACAGCTGGGCCGACCGTGTTCTGACGACGATTTGGTTCAATGCTGTGTTTAAAGACTTGAAGCTCACAATCACTGTAGTCATTATCATTTGCGTTATGTGTTGGTGACCCTTAGAATGACCTTTTTAACCTAGATGAACTGCGCTGATTTCACGAACATAATTCTTGACAAACGCTAATTTTGGTACGAAAATTTAACCCCATCCCCTCTCCCTCTCTCTCTTTCTCTGGATTCTTAATGAGAGGTAAAGACGAGGCTCTCTCTCTCTCTCTCTCTCTCTCTCTCTCTCTCTCAGAATTCTTAGTAAACAGGTAAAGGCGACTCTCTCTCTCTCTCTCTCTCTCTCTCTCTCTCTCTCTCTCTCTCTAAAGGCGACTCTCTCTCTCTCTTCTCAGTCTCTCTCTCTGGATCTCCTCTCTCTCTCTCTCTCTCTCTAGACACAACATTCTCAGAAGAGCACCGAGATATCATCAAACATTCACACACAACATCATCACACACACACACACACACACACACACACACACACACACACACACACACACACATTCAAAAAACGTTCCATAACATTCCTGTCCGCACATAACCCGAGAAAAAGGCCCTCGCCACTTCAAGATCTGCAAGCAGCCTCATCCCCCGTTGGACTTAGTAGGGAGCGCCAAAGAAACTTGTCCCTGACACACAGGGGGGGGGGGGGGGGGGGGGGTAGGGGACAGGAAAGTGTTGAAAGCTGGGCAGGTGCTCGTTCCCACCAGTCAAAACACGTTTTTGCTGCAGACAAAATAAAAACGCGACGGACAAGCTTAAACAACAGGCAGGCGCCGACAGACGGGGCCGCCTGGCTTGGTGGGAAAGCGCCATGTTTTTAAAGGCCGCCCTCTCACCGGGCCTCCAAGTTTTATTACGCCTCTCTGCTGGGAAGGTGTGTGGTGGGACCGGGGGGGGGGGGGGGAGGGGGGTTGGGTTGGGTTGGGTGGGTGGGGGAGGAGTGTTGGGGGTTGGAGGTGGGGGAGTGGGGGGTGGGGTGGGGAGTCAGATAGCGAAGGCTTTTTCGAGTCTTGTTTGTTTCACAGGTTTTGCTGTTGTTTTTTCAGAATGATGCTGTGGTTCCTGTGTTTTCTGTGAAAGCAAAAGACGGAAAAGAAATGGAGAACGACAGAAGAGTGAGTGCGTTGACACACGGACGAAGCAGCGTTGAAACAATCAGCGCTTGGGAAATGGCGTGAAAGTGGATCCCCCCCCCCCCCCATCCCCTCCTCCCCCCCCCGGCAGTGTTCCTCAACGGGAAGGAAGGAACAAGAACTGAGTCAGCAGACCACCAAATGAAAACTAATGAAGACATAGACTGCTAACAATACAGAACCAATATGGTTCGATCCTTAGGGCTTCTATGGGACTGGAAGGTACACTGGTTAAATCATAGCATTCGCTCCCGAAAGCCACGGATGTACCATCGAGCATGATGGCACAGAATCGTGCCATCGCGTGAACGCACCACCCCTGTTCACGCCGCTGTTCAGTGGGGTATCTGTGTGGGGAAAAGTACAGCAGTAAGGGAGAGGTGATGGGCAGTGTTTTCGCAATGCAGACACATGCAAAAGATGTAGAGGGGACAGAATAAATATCTTGGCACTGAACACCACCGAAGTGACTCGGCAGCAGTGCAGTGTCTCCTCCAGTAGGTTGCCTCTTGATGATTTGACTCTGATTGCTCCCTGTGGATTGCTGGTGCCGGGGCTGCGGTGGGCTGGACCAGGCTGTGGCAATGGACGAGGGTGTGTGGTGTGTGTGTGTGGGGGGGGGGGGGGGGGGGGGGGGGGGGGGGGGGGCTCGGATTGAGCGGCATGGGGGCAATGCGACTGACGTGGCACAGAAGATGAGGCAAAACAAAAAAAAAAAAAAGAAAGAAAAAGAAAACTTCCCCTTTCGCTTATTAAAGTTTCACTGGGCACGTTGAAGGAATTCACCACCTCTCTGTCGATCTGATTGGCTCCCTGGCTACCTTCCGTTCACTGGTTGGCTCTCTCTCTTCGCCGCTGATAGTGTCAAACTGTCCAGATTGAAAAAACACACACACGGTGACTCGCACGCCGGCAAAGGCGACGATCAGCAAGCGGATCGCACTCGCTGAACAGTAGAGAAACAACATGCTAGCATGCTGAGTTACCTGAGAGGGCGGCCCTATCAACTGAACAGCTCGCGTGGTGACTGTGGCGCCCGGAAGAGGCCAGTGACCTACGCGAGTGAAGGGGACTCCATACAAGCGAGTAGAAAAGAAAGCGAGGCGTTATACTGTTCCTCTCTCTCTCTCCTCTTATCTCTAGGGCCCCTGAGCAGGGTGGAGGTATCCATCCGCACCCGCCTCCCCCATCCCCCCGCGCCCAACGACCACACAGGTCACGGGATCACCTTTACTTCAATAGCTTTACCTCTTCTGTCTTACATCTTTTCTTTCTTTCTATCTGCGTACGCAGGCTGATACTCCTGCGGACACTGCCTGTGTAGACAGGCAGTGGAGTTTTGTGTGTATGACCGTTTTTTTTTCATCCCGCCATTAAGGCAGCCATACTCCATCTTCGGGAAAGGTGCATGCTCTGTATAAGTGTCATCCATACCAACGGCCAAACTGGCCTTCTCTTCCGAAAGTTGGTGATGGGATTTGACGTGTGTGCAAGATGTTATGCGTGCGTTTACCCACGGAACCTCGGTTTTATAGACTCATTCGAAGGACTGTATGGGGAATGGAGTCAGAACCAATGCTAACTCCAAGGGAAAAATCAACCTGTACCGAAATTCGAACCCGCAACCCCAGGATCACGAATCTGAATTTCAGCATTCTACCACACGCAGTGTTGGCTGTTGTTGTTGTTGACAATAACATGCGTTCCACTGTCTTTCCCACATCCTTTCAGTTTGGCAACTGCTTGTTGTGAGAACTGAACTGAAGTCCCTTTAACAACCACCCACAGTGGACTACGAATGCCAGTGGGTTCAACTGCCCATCAGGGCGGAAGGATACCGAACCAGCGTGAAGTTAGCGACTGTTGACGGAATCTGCGATAACCTTCCGCTAAATCCCCCCCCCTTCCCCCCCCCCCCCCCCCCCAACTTTATCTCCAATGGACTGGGTCCATGCCGGTTCTCATCAAGATCTCCGGATGGTGATCTTCCTTTCCAGGGGAAATGAAAAGAGACACAGGTCAAGGGTCAAGCTTGATTCAACGGACGGAGATCGTGGGTCAAGCTTGATAAGGCCGAGGTCAGGGCTCAAGGGAGTTAACCGGGAAGAGATTGTGGCGAACGTCCACTTGAAAAAAAAAAAAAAAAGACGATCAGTTTTCATGAAACAGATTACTGTCTTCACACGTGAGGATTCGTTACATTGTAAGCTATCTACGAACACTGAACATAGATTGTAAAAAGGTGTCATTCGATATATAAGACTTTTATTGGTCACTGACCGAATTTTCTTCCCGACCTATTCTCCAGAACACATCGAGCGCTGGGTACTTATTCGGCATGAAGTCCTAAACTGAGATCTTGAATGCAGAACGAGCGATTCACTGTAATATCGTGTATGTATGTATGTGTGTGTGTGTGTGTGTGTGTGTGTGTGTGTGTGTGTGTGTGTGTGTGAGAGAGAGAGAGAGAGAGAGAGAGAGAGAGAGAGAGAGAGAGAGATTGCTGCTTATGTAGCCCAGCCGACCGCAAAGGGCCATATGAAGGCTGTCACCGCGTTTGAAGTCAAATCACAAGTCAAAAACCCTTTAAAATACCATTCTATAAACATACTGGAAATTGGGTTAAAAATCCTTCTTCACAAAAATCTTAGATGAAAAATGTTAATCTCTTTCAGAACCTCAAAGATCACATCGGGTGGGGCAAATCTGAACAAAGTTTTCATGGAGTCTGCTGTGAAGTGTTATCCTCTGACGTAAGTATCAGAGGTGTAACTGACGCTCTGGTAGTCAGGGATCAAACACCCTTTGTCCGCAGTCACACACACTGGTACAGGTGTTGCAGGGGGTGGATGTAGACAATCCATCCTTTAGTCAGTCAAAGGTTGAGGTTTATGTCCTATTGGCCAGAGGCCCTTCAGGACAAGATATATCCGAAGTCTGCATTTGTCGTGGCAGTTGTTGTCGATGGCGGTAGTGTTATGTCCGGATCCGGATGGGGCCTGTCGTCTGTCGCCCTCTCAGCTCTGGTTCTGTGTGAACTCCAGTCCACTTTCTGGTGTTGGTCGGCCGACAGGTGGTCATCGGTTTACTTCGCCTCTTTCCCTCTCAAAAGGCCTTTTTTCAAGGCCACCAGGTGGCCTTCTTCATGCTCGGGTGGCGATGGTCCTGTGCCGCGTGAGGCCGCCTCAAAGAGGGAGCAGGACGAATGCTGACTGGAACGCTGCACGAATCCTGTCTATGCTCCACGCAGACGACGACCGTGAGGGCCATTTTTCAGCCCAACCCCGAGAAGGGGTGCCCCCATGCCCTGCCCTCAAAAGCAAGTTCCCCAGGCCACGGCTGTCGCAGTCAGGCAGCGCTCCGTCGCCGATCGCCTGACATCTCTGGGAGCCGCCCCCCAGCCAGACAGGCTTGCCGCCCGTCCGGCGTTTTATACTGTCCTTCCTGGTGTGCCGCTCACACGTCCAATCTCCGATGGTATCTTAATAAGAAAAAAAAGGTCTGGGACAGGGAGGAACGGCTAGATACATGTCCGTACTGACCAGGCGAGCGTACGGCGTTTCATATCAGCGAGGACAGGAAGGAGGGGTGGGGCAGGGGTAGACAGGGGTTGGAATGGGAATGGGGTTCATAGCTCTCAGCGTGAGTTTGATTGCAGTGAAAGTGCACTCCAAAGACCCAGCAGAAAAGAAGAGAGCTGTTCTTGGCAATGTCTGTAGAAAAGGTCAATATATTTGTCGTTGAAAACAACTTAAATAGAAAAAAAAAAAATCACAAGGCCGCCGAGTGAAAGAAGCAAAACAAATTACACGACAAACACGACGCGTTTCAACCTTGTTGGTTTTCTTCAAGCAAGACCAACGACAATTAAGACAATGAAAACGAAGCACGACCAGAGAGTCACCACAACATGCGCTCAGTCTCAGGAGGTCAGTGACTGTGTGCTCGTGCTTTAGTCCTCGTTGTCTTCATTGTCGTTTGTCTTGCCTGAAGAAGACCACAGAGGTCGAAACGCGTCGTGATTGTCTTGTAAATTTTTTTTTTTTTTCTTTCGTTTGGTGACGTGGTAGTTTTTTTTCTTTTAAGTTTGTTTCAGTTTCCGCCTGCCTTCACACAGCAATGGATGAAAGGTCTGAAGTCATGAACAGGTGTGAAAACTCACTAGTCTGGCTTGCAAACAGTCCTCTTCTAAACTAACAGTTTCGCTACTTTTGTTTCAATGAATAAATGTCAATTGTCTTTTCATTCTCCAGTTTTCACTACTTTTTTTTTTTTTTTTTTTTTTTTTTTTTTAATGACTGCAGATTTATTTGAACCAAACTGAGACAGCACTGTTGTCATCTCCACCCCAAAACTTCAACGGGTGGGGGATTGGGGATGGAGAGTTTGCACACAGAAGAAGAGAGGACAGCACGCACACACACACACACACACACACACACACACACACACACACACACACACACACAGAGAGAGAGAGAGAGGAGAGAGAGAGAGAGAGAGAGAGAAGAGAGAGAGGGGGGAAGACCTGAGAGAGAAGAAAAAAACTGGTTTCAATACAAAAGCCCATCTTTCCTCTCCTGTTTCTCTTGAAATTCCATCGGTGTTAATTTTAGACAAAAGCCAGGGGATAAAAAAAAAAAAAACCAAACAGCACAGCAAATAAGATTCTTTCAGACTGTGTGGATGAAGGACCAACATCCACCTCCCACCCCACTGTTCCAAAAGAAAGGAGGAAAGAAACAAAGGAGAGAGAGAGAGAGGAGAGGCACAGACAGACAGAGACAGAGTCAGAGAGAGAGACAGGGGGGGGGGGGTAGGTGAGAGAGGGGAGGGAGGAAGGAATGGAGGGAAGGCGCGGAAAGAAAAAGACAGAAAAAAGAAAGAGACAAATGATGCCGTCAACAAGGAAAATATTCCAAAAATGCCCCCAGTGAGTGATAGAGCAACGACGTTGATAACAAACTGGCTTACATATCAGTAAGAGAGAGAGAGAGAGAGAGAGAGAGAGAAGAGAGAGAGAGAGAGAGAGAGAGAGAGAGAGAGAGAGAGAAGGAAGCAACAAGGCATAACAAACAATCGCCAAGAAAAGAAGCGAACGGACAGAACTCGGCACGTTCCCAACGAGCAGATGCAGCATCACATGGGCGATAGGGCAGGGACAGTGTGGGGCCACAAGTGGCTTACGTCTCCACACGTCTCCACAAGAAAGATCATGAAGGAATTAAAAAAAAAAAAAAAAAACATTCATTCAGATGCACATCACAATGCACATCACACACCCACACCCACACACACACACACACACACACCAGAAAAAAAAAAAAATCAGAAATCCCTGCTGCGGGGACTGAAAAGCAACAGTAGCGACCAGCAACTGAAACACTATCAAGAAGCCCTCCACGATCTTTCCAGACGAGCCCGCCATTGTACTCCAATGGATTCCATCCCACTGCGGGATCGTTGGCCATGAAGAAGGCTGACGCTCTGCCCACGGCAGGCAGGCAGCAATATCGGAGCAGTTCAGCCACCCTGTGACTACAGAGAGGCCAAAACTATCATCCACAGTGGAAGAGAAGGCTGGGTGCAGACCGTGGTGCTGATCCAATCCATCAGCTCCAGAGATATACCAAGCAAACCGTCCTCTTCAGACTGAGAACTGGCCACTGCCGACTGCTGAGCCACCGCAGCCGAATTAAGATTGCCCACACAGACGAATGTCCGTGTGGCACTGGAACTCAGACCCCAGAAGAACACACCCTCCAGCACTGTCCAGCCCATGATATTCTACAACGGCGTCGAACCTGGCCAGAGGGTGCAGAGCTGCAGATGCAGCTTTGGGACAGCCGTCAAGACCCGAGAAGACTGTGGAATCATTGTGGCGACAGGATGGAAGATCTGACGCAACGCCAAAAAAAAAAAAAAAAAAAAAAAAAAAAAAGTCGACCGCTGAAGAAGAAACAAAAACCAACGTATTCTCGATGTTGGAATTTGACTTAAAATGCAGAGGGCACACAGCTATGATTTCTTTTTTTTTTTTTTTTCTTTTTTTTTTTTTTTTTTGTTTTTGTTTTTGTTTTTTGAGAGAAAGAAGAAAAAAGTGTTTCAGGGTTACCGTTACCTTGCAACCAGTTATGAAACCTGCTGATTGGGAGTGAT
>JADBJO010017925.1:0-12500 GCA_016801955.1 Conus betulinus | reverse complement strand
CTTATCCCGGAGTCCTGAAGACCGTTGGGGCGCCACAGAAGACTTGGCAACCAGCTTCCTCCACTCCTCCCGGTTCTCAGACGCTCTCAGGCAGTTGCTGAGGAGTGTGAGGCCAGTCCATTCACTGATGTTGTCCTCCCATCTCTTTCTCTGTCTTCCTCTCCTTCCGCCTCACCGACTGTTCCTTGTGTAGAAAGGTTTCCACAAGTGCTGTTGATCTTCATGCATGACCATACTATCTCATTTTCTTTCTTTTCACTGTGGACAACAGGTCTTTCTTCGTATGGTCCAGTAGTGGCTTCGCCTTCCTCTGGGTCTGGGTCCCCTTCAAGTTGGTAATGTGGACTTTGTGTGAGATGCCAAGGATCTTGTGGAAGCATCTCATCTCTACTGCCCGAGTCCTCCTCGAGTTCAGCTGTCAGAGTCCACGTCTCAGGCACAGAGAAACATGGCAATGGCCAGGGAGCGCATCAGTCTGCTCTTGGAACTGGCTGTCCAGAGTGACAAAAACGACAGCAACGCCAGCCAGACTGAGACCCGTTTGGAATGACGGAACATCACACCACAGCATCACAATCACGCTTTGACGAAACCTGTCTAAAAAAAAACATTCCACTGCTAAGACGAAAAAGAATTCGTGGATACAGAAAACATTCAAAGCCCACACAAGAGAGAGAAAGAAGAACACGTTTTAGCGCGCGGGCTTTCAAGATCTTGGATTCGCTCTGTTAAAAAAATACCAACACACAGCGAGAGCTTATGCGGCTTGCTCAATGGAAAATCTCCACCATCTCACTCAATGAACCAACAGCCTTCATAACGAACGCGCTCTACGCCCTGACTTGACCTCCGCGCTCGGCTGGGCTATAAACAGCATGAATGCAATCACGAGCGACAGCAATAGTGCGAGCAGACGAGCAAGAACCTAGTGCGCTCTCTCTCTCTCTCTCTCTCTCTCTCTCTGTATTTTTTTGTGGCATATCTTCTCTGACAAATATATATTTTCTCTCCCCGCAAAGATATCCCCAATGCTGTGATCGTCTCCGCCACACAGTCGTTTTCCTAAGCTGCTCATGTGACTGGCTGCCTGATCTTTCTGATACCAATGACGTCAGCTTTGCTTGAATATTGGCTGTGTCCACAGTCTTCACTGAACGCCGCTACGTAGTATGTTCATTGTTGTATTGATTGCTCGCTTGAACGTTCGCTGTGTTCGCCGTTTCGTTGAGCGTTGGTCTTGTTTAGCGTTTGCTGGTCTGTTCACTGTGTTCGCTATTCGCTTCTGCGTTAGCGGTGTACGCTGTTCGCTTGAAATTATTTTGCTATGTGCGGTCACTGCTGACGACAACACGTTTTCTGTTCACACCTGAGAGAAAGAGAGAGAGCCAGACAGACAGGCAGACAGAGACAGAGACAGGGACAGACAGGTAGACAGACAGACAGACAGACAGACAGCAGGCAGGCAGGCAGGCAGACAGACAGACAGACCAGGAGACAGAGAGATGAAGGGAGATAAAAACGCTGATGGGTGTCTGAAAGGGATTGCGGTGTGTTAAGATCAATATGACAAACGGTAAATGAGCACAAGCCTCGCTGACCATCACAACATCACTGCTTCTTGTGCCGTCTGTGTGTGGGTTGAAAACACGCCGTTACACGTCAGATCTGTTTTATCAATTCTCCTCTGAAAGAGCCTGGGGGGCAGGCGGTCGGTGCACGAGGGCTGCATTCAAAGGAAAGTCGTCTGTAACCTGACTGTGCCATGAAGTGACCGAACCCGAGACCCGTGAATCACGAACACGATGCTTTCTCCACCACGCCAACCGGGCCCTGAGCACTGAATAGGTTTAATCAACTTGAGCAGCGTCGAACTGGACCTTCTTCTTTTTCTCTCTCTCTCTCTCTCTCTCTCTCTCTCTCTCTCTCTCTCTCTCTCTCTTCATACACACACTCCACTGTTCTACCTCTGATCTTTTTTGTGTCCTTCCCTTTTATCTTTTTTTCTCTATTTTTTCTCCGTTTTCTTTTTCTTTTCTTTTTTTTTTCGTTTTTTTTTTTCTTTCTTTCTTTTTTTTTTCTTTTTTTTTTTTTTCCTGTCCCGCCTTCTATGGCTTTGCTAACGGCATCATTCTCACGCCGTCATTTTCGGCTCACCCGTACACAGCCACACACAGGTGTTATCCCCCCCGCAGTCCCTGCGCCAGCTGTGGACAAGGAGTCCTGCTAATAATCACGTCATCATGACGCAACATTGCAGCCTCTTCTGTGAAAATCAGTCTTCACTTCTGAAGATTCGGTGTTCATGCTCGTTTTTACAGAGGAGTTTCTGCGGTCTGCTCTGCCCTGATGTTTATCATTGTTTTTTGCTGGCGGACATAACGTCAGTTTGTTTGAATGTGAGTGATACGGTCACATTTATGTGATGTATGTACAGATGTCATGTGAATCTGGTGTATGTTTATGCGTATGTCTGTATGTTACGTCGTATTTTTCTGGATATTAAGTCATGGTGGACGTATGTATTCTGAGTGCTTGCATGTGAGTGCATGCGTCCGCCTACAACCAAACAAATAGCAGGAGGAGTAGTATTACAGAAAAATGTTCAGACAAGAGAGTGGGAGAAAGCCTGGGGTATTTTGCTGACTTGAGGATCTTCATCCTGTACTTTAATCATAATGTTCACAAATAGTGGAGAGAGAAAAAAAAAAAAAATCTTTCCCCCCCCAACACCTAGTACTGCAAGACAGAAAAGCAAAACGCAAACAAACAAAAATTCACCACTGATAGTATGGGGAAAAAAAACAAACAAACAAACAACTAAACTAAGGACAGAAGTTCTAGTCTTGAAGTAAAAAACCACCATACCAGCCGTGACCATCTGAAGACCAGAGCGACTTCACGCCGAGAATTCCCGGGAAACGAGAAGGTAAACATCAAAACAAACGAGATGGAACCTTACCCTCATCTTCACGGGATAGGAAGAGTAAGCGTGATGAAGCGGCAGCCCTGTTTTCCCAGAAGCACTCCACGCGCTCCATGGAACCTCCCCGTCAGTAACCTTCACACGGCTTGGGGTCATTGAGTTGGCTGGGGGGGTGTTATCTTAATTATCTCCCTTCATGGCTCCAACCTTAGCAGGGACAAACTGTCAATGCCGCTAGATGAGAGCAGAAGTCATGCCGCTTTTTCTTAATTTTTTTTTCTTGTGTGGTCTCCCCCTCCCCTCCCATCCCATCCCCCCCCCCCCCCCCCCCACCCCCCCCCCCCCCCCCCCCCCCCCCCCCGGTCCCTTTTCTTTTTTTTTTTTCTCTCTATTTTTTCACATGCATCCTTCTTCTGTTGATTTTTTTTTTCACGTGGCGAACTCTCCTTCTCTGATCGTTTTTACATAAAGGTTTCCGAGACCTGCTGCTTAATTAAGTTTTTAAACTTGATTCAGGTGATGGAAATGTTTGTTGGTTTGTATCAATGTGTACATCATTGTTATTGTTTGCTGCTTAAAGTTTTAGAGTAGAACACTGTCAATGAAGATAGATGGCGCTGCACCCACGCCATTTTGTCTTAACCACCCTCCCCCCCCCCCCCCACCCTACCCCCCCCCCCCCCCCCCCTGCCAACCTACCCCCCACCCTCTCATTCCCGTTCCTGTATCAGCACGGCTGTTTCTGTTAAAATCGTTAATCATTTTTTTTTTTTTCAAGCAGGAAGGCCCTGGCGCCATGATGATTTTCACAGAGGTTTTTCATCTGTGACCTGCTGGCCTAATTTTACGGTTCCTTGCTTTAGCGATGGATTCGGTTAGTTTGATTCAATAAAAGTTATCACGTCATCGTCGGTTTGTTTGTTTGTTTGTTTGTTTTCACATACGACAGACACGGTTTTAAAATGAGTGGGGCAAATCAGAAGAAGAGGTACCTTCCTGTTTCTGTACTGCATGCTATTTCTTTAGTATCAGAATGTTTGTTTGGAGATCGCTCGAACCATGGTGAATGTGAGGAGACATTGGTTGTGAATACCCGCTGAAGTAACTGTATCCACGTTGGGTCTCCTCTAGTGAGTATCCTCTCGGTAACCTGACTCATAACTGCTTCTCTGTGAGAGGAAGGCGTTTGGACAATCATGGAAAAAAGAAGGGAAAGGAGCTTGAGTTACGGTCAGTAAAGGTTACTGGGGGAGAGGGGGGGGGGGGATGAATCATTGGTTCAACCTAATGCATTAGACGTCTCGTGGACTTTGCGGTAACAAAGTTATGAAAAGAGGGATGCCATCCCTGGCCATTGAGTCTGTAGCGCGGCCGAAAAGTCACATGAAGCTGAAGTCACAAAGAAGCATCACCTAAAAAGTGACACACACAAAAAAAATCAACTGTGAACTGAAAGAAAACTGTTTTCAGAAGCAGTTTACATACATCTGAGACATGCCCCACCCCGTTCTCTCTCTCTCTCTCTCTCTCTCTCTCTCTCTCTCTCTCTCTCTCTCTCTCTCTCCTCTCTCTCTCTCTTCTGCCCAGAGGGCTGGATGTAAAAAAAAAAGTATTCAAGCTTAGTCCACTACCAGCTTAAAATAAAATTCTCTCTCTCTCCTTGTCTCTCTCTCTCTCTCTCTCTCTCTCTCTCTCTCTCCTTCTCTCTCATCTCTCTGCGCTCTCCTCTCTCTCTCTCTCTCTCTGCTCTCTCCCTATTCTATCTCTCCCCTCTCTCTCTCTTTCTCTCTCTGTACCCCCGAACCTTTCAAGAAGAAACCAATCTGTGAACATGAAATGGGTTTTAAGGGAAAGACTGAACCTCACGCAGTATGAAGCAAGAGGACTTTTTGTTTTCCCAAGCGCCTGTAAGTTCCTCTCACAATCTCCCAGCGGCCAACACGACAGGTGAAGAGGTCAAGTCTGAGAGTGTATCGCCGTCATCTCGCTTCACGACCCCAGACAGAACACGTGAGCAAAACTGTCCGTACAGGCAGATAGGGGAGGGAACTCATGCCGTTTTTTATTCATTTCCCTTCGTCCGCTTCCAGACTTCTATTTCAGCTGTTTCATTTTTTGTTCTTTCCCTTCTTTCTCTCTTTCTTTCTTTTTTTCTTCCCTTCTTTCTCTTTCTTTTCTTTTCTTTTCTTTCTTTTCTTTCTTTCTTTCTTTTTTCCCTAAACGATATGACGGCTTGCTCAGCGGTCTTGAACCTATACACAGTGTTGTTACCTTTGCTTGTCTGGCCTTGGCTTTTTTTTTTTTTTTTTTTTTTTTCCCCCGAATTCGGTGGTTTGTCTGAAATGTCAAATTCTATTCGTTGACTTCGATCATTCTGTTTTTGTTTTCCTCACACAAGAGATAGAAGCGACGAGGTCTAGACTGCTGGCTTTTGAGGTAACGGTTTTTTGTTTGTTTGTTTGTTTGTTTGCCCCCTGTGATGTGTGACGATAAATACGCTGTAGAGCAGACACTTACACATACCACTGAAGAAAAGGCCAGGTAGGAAGACTGTTATATTCTTCTGATGTTGCCGTTCAGAGCATTCATCGTCATTTCGGTCAAAAGATGAAACAGGGTTTGACCTTCTCTGACCCTTTCCTCAAACACTGATGCAAAAAATCTAGGAGACGCCACGCTGCCAGCATGTACAGAAACCAAAACACTTATCTAAAAACCTAGAAAGAGACCATGAAGCGATGACAGTTTAAAGCAGTAGTTTACGCTGCGGATTTTTTTTTCTTTAATGTTACCCTGACAAACACGAAGGTCATTTGGTTTTGAAGCTGCTGACAAGGTATCTTCGTAATCCTATCATGTGACTACAACCAGCCGCCATTAATTTTTAATGTCTACAAAAGACTGCAACTCCCGACTATTTCATTCATTGTGTATGAGATTCCTCATCAAATTGCCTCCCTTGGTATCGGATTTATACACAGCTAGCTTGTGCTTAGCGTCAGTGGTACATTTCGCGGATTTTTTTTTTTTTTTTTTTTTTTTTTCATCTGTAAGCTGATGACCAATTCTATAAGTGACTGCGTTTGTCTGAATATTGAACATCTTCTTGTCGGTATAAACACATCCCCGTTTCTGTTTCTTTGACAAAAAAATAAATAAACAAATGAATGAATAAATGAATAAGTAAATAAATATACAAAGGAGGAAAAGCCAAGGACTATAATCATCTGAGCCAAGTGCAGTGAAGGAGTCGGAGCTATCTGTGTTGTTGTTAAGTGACAGCGCGGCGGTTGAGGGTTCACTCATGCATGTCCACTCTCACAGAATGTCACGCTCTTGAGTGCATTCCCTGGACAGGAGAACTGCGTGTACAACAGTTTTCTTCTGTTTGAAAAAAAAACCCCAAACAAACAAACAAATAAAAAACAAGAAGAAAAAAAAAAAACAGAAAGGAAGAAAGTTTCTTCTGTTTGAAAAAAAAAAACAACAACAACAAACAAACAAATAAAAACAAGAAGAAAAAAAAAAACACAGAAAGGAAGAAAGTTTCTTCTGTTTGAAAAAAAACAACAACAAACAAACAAATAAAAACAAGAAGAAAAAAAAAAAAAACACAGAAAGGAAGAAAGTTTCTTCTGTTTGAAAAAAAACACAACAAACAAACAAACATAAAAACAAGAAGAAAAAAAAAAACACAGAAAGGAAGAAAGTTTCTTCTGTTTGAAAAAAAACAACACACAAACAAACAAAAAAAACAAGAAGAAAAAAAAAAAACACACAGAAAGGAAGAAAGTTTCTTCTGTTTGAAAAAAAACAACAACAAACACACAATAAAAACAAGAAAAAAAAAAAAAACACAGAAAGGAAGAAAGCCAAACACGGTTAGAACAATGTGGAAACGGAACAAACATTGAAGAAAAAAAAAAAAAAAAAAAAAAATCAAGTCAAGTTAAGAATACTTTATTATCTCCAAAGAGAAAGAGTGGCCATAAAAAAAAAACATGTCTGTTGATCTATGTTTAACAAACCTCACCCACCCATCCACCCCTACCCATTCACCCATCCACCCACCCACTCACACACACACAGAACACACACACACACACACACACACACACACACACACACACACATGCTTTCTGAACCGGCTCTCATTGAAAGTTTTGATTCAGGAGTTTGATGGAATTGGGAACGAAACTGTTTTCAGTTCTATTTGTTTTTAGAATTGTGGAGTTTGGAATCTTCGTCCCAGATGGTAGAGCATTGTAGTTTTGTTGTTGTTGTTGTTGTTTGTTGTTGTCGTTGTTTGAAAGAACATGAGAACTGTCGGCAGCAATGGTCACAGCATTCTGTGTGACAAACAACTATTTGTCTGACCATCCTTGTTTTGAACCAATAATCTTTCCACAAGTATTCACCACATTCTATTCAAAAAAAAAAAAAAAATTTTGTTCATACTAAGGTTTCCAAACCAGCATAAAAAGCCAAAGGACAGCACTGACTCTACAACACAACAATCAAAAAAAAAAAAAAAAAAAAAAAAAAAAACACGTCACTCAGAAACTGTGCAGCGTCTCCTACGCTGAGTATCCATATAGGGACCGAACACTCAGGCTTCTTCTCTTACTCTTCTTACTTACTCTTCCGCCTTTTTCCTTTTTTTTTTTCTTTTTCAAAAACAGTCTCCCTTCCCCCCCCCCCCCATCCCCCCCCCCCCCCTCCCCCACTTACCTCCCTCCCTCTCCTAACAGATTTTAAACGCGGGACTGAGAATTGACTCGTCACAAGCCAGCCGCTCCGGAAAATGGCCGATCCTGGCTTTGCCGTGTTGGAAAGAAGGTCGGGGCGCTCTGACATCCTGTCCGCTTTCGCGGTATTTATTGCCGCTCTCGTTTCTCCTACAGCCCCCCCCCCCCCCCCCCCCCCCCCCCCCCCCCCCCCCCCCCCCCCCCCCCCGCATTTCTGTCGTGGGAATAGTTTATTATTATCCTTTTTCTTTTTTTTTTTAAGCTCATGAATCAGGAAAATAAACAGCGAAACACTAAGCGGCCGGTAAACGTAAGAAACCACTACATCAACGAGCATCATCTTTTGGTTGTTGTTTTTTTTTTTGTTTGTTTGTTTGTTTTTTTCCCAGGTAGGACAAGAACGAACGAACACACACACTCCACCACTCCCTACACACACACACACACACACACACACACACACACCTTGAAGAAAAAGGTTTAATGCCTGTGCACACGTGCGCATCTGTGTGTGTGTGTGTGTGTGTGTGTGTGAAGGCGCGCCAAAGTACCAATACGAAATAATGGTTGGCGGTGCTGCACATTATTTCAGTTGGTTATACGAAGCCTGCGCGTCAAGGAATGAGTTATATTGAATATGTACACACACACACACACACACACACACACACGCACACACACACACATATGCAAGCATGTATGTCTTATGTATTTCATGTAAGTATATATATGTATGTATGTTCATAGAATGTCTGTAGTCGGGGAGGGGACCGAGCATTGGGAACACTCTCATCTAACCCAGCACCTTGGGGTTCCTTGACAAATCAGTCTGGAACCCTGCGAGGAAAGAGCCTGCCTTCTGCCCCGCTAATCAGTCACCCGCTCCCACCAAGGCCCCCCGTCCACCACATCCACAGATCGATCATCCTTCAGCTCTCTCCTCCCCCATCCCCCTCCTCCCCACCCCCCACCCCCGACCTCTTCTCCCCTCACCCAACATATCATAAGAGAACATGGTGTGATGACGACGACCCGAACCACGAAAACTCGTCACAAAATGACGACGTAACCAATGACGTCATTTTTCAATGCACGGCGTGCGCCATCTCCGTCACGTCATCTGGAGGGCAACTGAGCCGTACCTACTGCGGCCTGCTGCCTGACAGGGAAATCTCCGCCACCCTGTTAATCTGGCTGCATTGTTGAAAAGCCAACAGACAGGGATAAGCTGTCGTCAGCGCGGGGGACCGATAACCGCCACGAGCTGACGCACAGGCCTGCTGATCCCTTTTTACATGACCCAACTGTGAGTTCTCTCCTCTGCCTCCCGTATCAGTTCTCCTCCTCCTCCTCCCCCCCCCTCCCTCCGTCTCCCTTTCCAAAGAGGTCTCGTCATCCGTGAGGTGGTGTTATCGTTGAGATAGGACCCCCGTTCCCCGTGGTGGCCTGCTGACCTCATTGTACATACTATTTTTGTGTGTGCGTGGTTTTTTTTTTGTTTTGTTTTTGTTTTTGTTTTAATCTCTGCTTAGAGCAGACACCGCACTGCCAAGATGGCGTCAGTCGTGATGACCGACGATTAAAATTTCAGACACGAAACTGGGAATCAGCTGCCAAATCCACCCGAATCTCCCTCCTCCCATCAACCTCCCCCCCCCCCCCCCCCCCCCCCCCCCCCCCCGTCCTCTCCTTCTTGTTGTTGTTGTTGTTGCTCGGAGTTTGGGATAAGGAGATTCGTCGGGTTTCTCAATGGTTCTGTGGCAAAAAGCCTTCCAGGAGAGTCCCAGCAAAGCGATAAGCATGTGTAATTCATGAAAACATAAATAACAACGATGAGAGTGACCCCCCTCCCCCCCCCCCCCCCCCCTCCCCCGCAATTCTTCAGGTCTCTGTGACCCTAACCAAAAAGATGAATTTTTATTGAAGAAAGTGCTCCTCTGCAGAGTCAAAAATTTTATAGATCTCAATCACTCTGTGGGTCTGTTTCAAAGGCATGTTGGGGGGTATGAGTTCTTCTTCTGGCGTTGGGACAGAGATCTGCTTTTAGCGTGTGTTGGGGTGTCTCTCTGCTGCAGTTAGCAAACGAGGAGGGCAGGCACGTACAGTTCTCCCACGACCAAAATGGTCGTCGCCTGATTGCTTTCTCTGTGCGCTGCCACCTTCGCGGAGAACCGCAAATGAAGGGAGTACCTTCAGTGGTGTTCTCATTTTACTTTTATGCCATTTTCATGGCGTTGTTCTCGTTTGGTTTACGTCATTTCCCTAGCGTTGTTCTCGTTTAGTTTACGTCATTTCCCTAGCGTTGTTCTCATTCAGCTTAGGTCAATTTTATTGCATTGTTCTCGTTTAGTTTCCGTCATTTTCGTAGCGTTGTTCTCGTTTAGTTTCTGTCATTTCCATAGCGTTGTTCTCGGTCAGTTTACGTCATTTCCCTACCGTTGTTCTCATTCAGCTTACGTCAATTTTATTGTATTGTTCTCGTTCAGTTTACGTCATTTCCCTATCGTTCTTCTCGTTTAGTTTACGTCGTTCCTTGGCTTTATTCTCATTTAGTTTCCATCTGTTCCCTAGCATTGTTCTCATTTATTTGCGTCATTTCCCTAACCTTGTTCTCATTTAATGTACGTCATTTCCCTGGCCTTGTTCTCGTTCAATTTACGTCATTTCCCTGGCCTTGTTCTCGTTTAATTTACGTCATTCCCCTGGCCTTGTTCTCATTTAATTTACGGTCATTTCCCTGGCCTTGTTCTCATTTAATTACGTCATTTCCCTAGCCTTGTTCTCGTTCAATTTACGTCATTTCCCTAGCCTTGTTCTCATTCGATTTACCTCATTCCCCTAGCCTTGTCCTCATTTGATTCACCTCATTCCCCTAGCCTTGTCCTCATTTGATTCACCTCATTCCCCTAGCCTTGTCCTCATTTGATTCACCTCATTCCCCTACCCTTGTCCTCATTCGATTCACCCTCATTCCCCTAGCCTTGTCCTTATTTGATTTACCTCATTCCCCTAGCCTTGTCCTCATTTGATTTACCTCATTCCCCTAGCCTTGTCCTCATTTGATTTACCTCATTTCCCCTAGCCTTGTCCTCATTCGATTTACCTCATTCCCCTAGCCTTGTCCTTATTTGATTTACCTCATTCCCCTAGCCTTGTCCACATTTCATTTACCTCATTCCCCTAGTCTTGTCCTCATTTGATTTACCTCATTACCCTAGCATTGTTCTCATTTAATTTACAGCCAGGCCGGTGTTGCTGCTGCTGTGGTGCACACTTCCCCTGAGTATGTAACTTCGAAAGCGAATCCCCCATTTCCCCATTTCATTTTGGCGGGAAATGCGTGCATCTTCAGCTTCGTTTATCACACTGAGTACGGATGAGTGTACCTGGCCTATTCTCTCTCTCTCTCTGTGGTGTGTCTCTCTCTCTCTCTGTCTGTCTCTCTCTCTCTCTCTCTCTCTGTCTGTCTGTCTGTCTGTCTGTCTGTCTCTCTCTCCTCTCTCTCTCTCTCCTCTCTCTCTCTCTCTCTCTCTGAACGAAAGTTCTCAGGTATCCACATACACGTGCTTGAGAGAGAGAGAGAGAGAGAGAAGAGAGAGAGAGAGAGAGATTCGGATGTTTTATCATTCAGAGAGAGAGAGAGAGAGAGAGGGAGGGCGGGAGGGAGGGCGGTAGGGAGGGAGAGAGAGTGGGAGCAGCAAAGACAGCACGCCTTAAGGATCCGTAGGGCGTACTATCTTTGGTGCGAGGGGTAGAATGAAAGTAAGGGTCAAGTCAAAAACCATGTTACCCAGCCAATATCAGGAACAAAAAGACAGGAAAAGTGGGACAGAGGGGTGGGGGTAGGGAGGTAGGGGGGGTAGGGAAGTGGTGAAGGTGGGTTGAAGGGAATGGGGAGGGAGGGAGGAGGGGGAGGGGGGGAGGAGGTGGAGCGACAGAGTTAGAGACAGAAGAGACAGAACAGAGAGACGCAAAACTGAGAGAGAAGGGAGCCGAGGTCTAAACGCTCATCAGACACTTCAAAACAAACCCAATACCCCCGACCACATCATCCATATCTAACCCCCCCCCCCCCCCCCCCCCCCCCCCCTCCCCCCCCCCCCCCCCACACCCACACACACACATACACACCACCACACCACCGCCACTACCCCCATCCCCACCACCTATCCGTTCGCAGTTCCATCCCATCCCTCGCAAGACAAAGTGTTTGGTCTGGCCACTTGGTCCTCTTAAAGGAGTGTTTACACTCCCCACCCCATTAGAACTGTTAAGTATTTACACCTTGCTGCTGATGGACTTTACAGGTCGATGGGTATACAAAACCCCATGCCTGGCCAGACACCCCCCCCCCCCCCCCCCCCCCCCCCCCCCCAACCAACCCACACTCCACCACACTCCAGCTATACCCGTATCTCGTTGTCTCCGCCCATTCCGGCCAGCTCTGTCATCAACCTTGGCATTTGGGCTGGCACCTTACTTTGCTTGGCATTGCCCGACGGGGTCGGCGAGCGCTCGCTGGAGGGGTCAGTTCCGGTCGTTCTTGTCCGGTTCAGTTACTGCTGGTGTTGTGGGGATGCCTGATGGAGATGCTGGCTGTGATGTGTGTGTGTGTGTTTTGTGTGTGTGTGTGTGTGTGTGAGTGTGTGTGTGTGTGTTTGTGTGGTTGGTGTGTGTGTGTGAGTGTTGTGTGTGTGTTTGTGTGTGTGTGGTGTGGTGTGTGTGTGTGTGTGTGTGTGTTTGTTGTGTGTGTGTGTGTGTGTGTGTGTGTGTGTGTGTGTGAGGTGTGTGTGTGTGTGTGTGTGTGTGTGGTGTGTGTGTGTGTAGGG
>JADBJO010017924.1:0-36465 GCA_016801955.1 Conus betulinus | reverse complement strand
ACCAAACAAAAACAACCGCCCCACAAACGACCCCGCCTGCCGGTACTGCCTACAGGCTCCCAGGGTCACCCGCATAAAACTCAACAACAGACACATCTGTACGTCTTACCGGCCGACCGGGTCACTCACACAAAACCTCCCACAACAGCACATGCGGTATTGTACCAGGTCAAGGATCACTCACAGAACTCCACAACCGACGCTGGCCTCGGATCTTGTCCCCATGGCCCACCTCCTTAAAGTTCTTGCTTCGACTCAAAACCTTCACCTGGGGCTGGGCCGCGCTCCTCCCCAGTCCTCTGGCCTCTCCAAATCCGACATTCTCAGGTGACTGCTGCTCCACACAAAACCATTAGTCACCTACTTTATCGCACTAATCACCTCTCGATCAGGACGGCTGCGTGACCATTAACTAATGTGTTTTAAGCATACTCCCCAAAACTAAGGCCACCCCCTATTCTCCTTCTAAACACCCCCTACTTTTACACATGTCTGCCCACCTTAAACGCATTTTGCGTTTCACTGACTGTGCACTATGTCAAGTCATCCCGTAACTGCTACGACTTCCCTTTTCGCCGAGGAAAACCGTGAAGACATTCATTTTTCTTTAAAGACCAATTCCTTTATAACAGATCCTAGATTTACAAGTGTGGTGTACTGTCTCAACGTGACTGAGATTTACCAGGTCATACTTGATTCTTAACCTTCCTGTGTTCAACACAGCTAAAAGTAGTAACCCTGTGGTTAAAGACGGCCAAACTTTGTTTTCCATCTCCAATATAATAGTCGTGAACTGTTTCCCCCCCCCTCTCCAGACTTTTCCCACTTGTACCCTCCTTCTTTAAGTCCGAGTAAACTACCTGGGCCTTTATGACAAAATTTCAACAAGGATACATGCTTTTTTCATCCCCACAGTTACTATGAACTGACAACTTTTCTATCATTCCATCCTTGCAATAGACTCCCATTTATCATGTTCTTGTCCTCTTCTCTTCTCCCCCACCGCCTTTTTTTTTTTTTTTTCTCTCTTTTATGGATCCAGCGCATACATCAAAAAAAAACCTAAAAAAGAACAGTAAAGAAAAAAAAATCTTGACATACAAACAAAGCAAAAATAAAGAATTCCTAACTTTTATTCAAGTGCTCGTGTACAGGTGCGCTCCCTCAGCATGTGATTTGGGAATCGGTGACCATAGAAACTCCCTCATCAGCTAAACTCAGTCAAAGAATAATCAAATTTATATTCCCTTTCCAGCTCCACAAGAGGCCTTCAGTCCTTAATCTCTTTCCCCAGTCCAAAATGCCATACCACAAACTACAACTGACATGTATGGAAGCAGCTTACCTACAAATTTGAAAAAATGCCACGTATAAAGGCTCTCCCCGCCGAAAAACACAAGACAAACAAAGCACTCTGACCCAAAACCTGACATGTTCCGCCCTCTTACTGGTTCTCTCGCTTCAAGCAAGCAATACTACACAACCCTCAAGATCATCAAAAAGTGAACGATCGCAGTAAAACCTTATCATCAATCCATTTAAGAACCCAATGACGACCTACCCTTCCATCTCTGCCCTGCCGGAAATCCTGCACAAACTTGGTCATCCGCGCTCGGACTTGTCCCAAGAGAGTCCACTCGGGTATGTAGCCTTGTCAGGCTCTTTGTCGTCTCTCAGTCTGATCACGCCATTCAATGGATCGGCCGGGCTGACCAGCAGCCTTGAGGCCAAACACAAAAAACTCAAATTAATTTCCAGATGTCCTTCAATTCTCCTCCTTGGCTGTGTACAAGCGGCATAAGATACAACGGACCTGCCAGCAAATGGCAAGTGGTCATGACAATATCTGGACACTGTAATCGCGTGAAGTCGAACTTCAGGGAAGCATTGCAACTTTATACCTCTTCTAGTCAGACCTGGTTTCTAACAACCAAGTCCGGACTGAACTTCCTTGACACTTTAATACACCTAATATAACTGCTCTTTCACACTACGATGCATGCTCCCCCAACCTCCACACAGTGGTCAGCTCTTCATTGCTCTCCTCCCAGGGAGGAATCGACCTGCAGCTAACAGTACTGACTTCTCAAATCTCCTAGGCCTTACTGCTCCGCTAATATGTTCACATTCAGTGATCATGCCATAACTATACTGAAGGCATTAAACAGCAGTGAGTGAAATACTACCCGTGTGTGCGCCCTTTTTAAGGTACCTGCATATACCCTACCAGTACACATACCACACTCCCTTCATATAAACAAATGCATGTATAAGAGTAAGCAAAAACCTGTAGCACCTCTTGATCAAAAAAATACAGCCATCCTTGCCCATTGGTTTTTAACAGTTATTGAGCGCAAAGCCCAACTGAGAAGCTGGACTTGGGACAAGCCCGTTTCATCGACATCTCCCCTCACCAACTTTCAACCCAGGTGTGGAGCCGTGCATGACATCATTATCCAGTCAACAGCAAACTTACCTACTTGTCCCTGGTCTGACTGCGGGAAAATATCCACTAGACTTATGTGCCAGGCATCACTGTAACGTGTAACACATTGTGTTCCAAGAGTTGAGGAAATTATGTGACTCATGTCTACTTAACAAGCCATTTTATGTTCTGTAAAGGGGGGGTGGGGGGTTAAGGGCGGATTTAGTGCTGGGGTTGGGTGTCGACGCTCATGGCTGACAAGCAACCACAACGTTTTGCCTTTTACCACAGGTTATCCTTGCTCAGATCCTCTATCATATTCTCAAAATCTCAAAATACCTCCGTCCAATGTATCGACTCAAATTATCTATGGAGACCCAAAGTTAAAAACAGGAGTAGTTATTCACTATACCATTCAACCTCTCTTTCACCCCTCGGCTCCCACATATCACAATTACCTCTATGTCAAAACTAAAGTTCCCTCTTTCATTTCAGAACACATCTCTTAATAATGAGGGACATCTTCTGAAACAGCTAGAAACATCTATGTCTGCTCGACCATTCCAAATCTGTCCTCAATCCGCGACCACCTTGTCACCTCCATTTTCCTGTGAACCCTTGCAAATACACAGGTTCCCCCCTACAAAACAACAACAACATAGTAAATCCAACGCGAATATCTCCACTGGGGCTATTTCCACAGACCTACTTCTAACACATTTAGCTGAACCCCTGAATAGCTTTAGCTCACTACACACCACTTAAAGCACTCTCAATCCTCCTCGTTTGACCGTTTCTTCCAATGGGCGTCTGAAATGTGACTGATGGCTCGAAAATATAATGTACCTAAGTCAGTGTGGGAAAAAAAGAGCCACCTCGTCACTTCCTCTTACCTCTTTCTCCACAAGTTTTCCTGATAACTTGCGCCATATCCGGCATACTTGAGGCTATTGTGTCCATTCTGCGGTGGTAATCACCCTTTGGAACGCTTAACGCATTCTTAAAACTGTGGACAAAATGTTATCAAATTTTCTATCCCTGTCCCACTTGAAGTGAACTACTATTTCATACTCTCCTATAGGCATGGTGCCTCTTTTGATGCGGCGCCAGGAGTGGTAATGTGGTATGGGGCATTTTTGGGTTGGAGCTAGTGGTCCGCGGCAGGAATGGGTATTCTTCCGTTTCCAAGTATCTCGGTCTCGTATTGCAAAAAACCAAAAAAACCCACCCCGGCGATTTTGTCGACGTTAAATACCAGTTATAAGAATTGAATTATATTAAATCGGCGTTCTCAGTGTATGTACATTAACAACTCACACATACTCAACCCGTCATACCATTATAAACCCTTATCTGCCCCCCCGTTCATTTCACATCTTACTGGGAAACTTCGAACAGCTCTTAGCTGATCGCCATATCGCTGTCGCGTCCTACTTCTGTCTCTACCCACCTTCTTCGATGAACGAGCCCTATCATGTTAGTCTACTATGGCAACGTTGCTCCCTGTTTGAATGAAGCGGTCTGTCTATAGCGGGGACATTGTCCGCCCACATCCACAGCATCAACACAGTCACAACTTTCCACACAAAAACCTTCCGTTCGTCCAATCACACACGCATTGGTCGTTCTTATAATATGGTAGATCCTACAGTAAACTATATACCCAGTCGGGAAGAAATGCTAGAATATTAAAGTGGGTGTGCTTTAAACTATAACTCAGTACATACAGCATATCCGCAACTTACATTTACCCATGATATTCGCCACTGGTTCATCAAAAGCATGGTTTACACATTATCCTGATATCCTACTGCAATTACAGCAGTAACAATGACATAACAAACGTGGTCGACTTCAGGTTCTCATATGTGACCTGTAGTGTGTGTGAGTGAAAGGGCTGGTAGTGCGTGGTGTTAGTTGTTCTCTTTGTGTGCAGGTTTCGCTCGACATGCCGTCACGTGTGGGTTGTGCATGTTGTATTAGTGCGATTGAGGTCATCAAGGGATTTCCCTTCATTACTACACCCAGTGTCCAATTTGGTAGCAACTATCCTCAGTTGGTCGTAGAGAAGTAACTAGTTCGTGGCGACAGATCCTGACCACAAAAACACCCTGAAGCTGGTCAGCTGATGCACTACCTTTGAACTGGTGGGGTGTGGCAGTGATTATAAGTTCCCCCAAAGTCCATCACTTCTCTCTAGCGACGATACCAGCCCCCCGCTTCTCACCACTACATCGTGACCAATGCACAACTCTTAAGTAACACAAATATAACGCTTACTATAAGGGGGGGTATAGGTAAATCCTTAGAAACAATAAAACACCAACACCAAAACGAAAAAGTAATCAGAGTTATATTTGGACTGACTAAAAGCACCGCAAGTTATTTCATGCAACTTTAGCAAATAGGCTTGGTTATCTATAATATTCAAAAACCAGAAAATATCCTGTCTCGCTTATACAACCCTATAAGGTAACTTTTTCTCCAACGATTCGAACAACATGCACAGTAAACCTGCGGATGCTTCAACATATGCAATTTCAAGTAATCTTTCATAAAGAAAGTTCTACCCTGGGCCTCTCTTTCTTACGTATCTTCCACAGAAAAAAATTCTTTTTCCTGTTTGCGGGGGACTGACAAGAAGAGGGCAGAAATAAAAAATAGTCGCAAACAACATTAAAAAAAACGAACCATGAAAGAAAGGGAAAACCTCACCCACTCTATATCGCGGCATAAATAAAAAAACACGTACCATAAAAGGAAAAAAAAAGAAGGGGGGAAAAGAAGTAGAAGGAATGGAGAAAGAAAAAACGGGGGGGGGTAAAGGGGAACTAGCAAAAAGGGGTACAAAAGTTGAAAGGGGTCTGGGGAAAGGAACATCGGCGGAAGGTCAGAGTGATCAAAGAGGGGAGGCCTAGAAAGGGAACAAAAAAAGAGGGGGAAATGGCAGATGGGTGGGGGGTCGTGGGGGGGGGGGAGATGACGAATGGGGGAGTGTAAACATTTTATGTGTTGAAACTTGAAAATGAAACAAGTTAGGTCTTGGGACAGATTTGCGGGCACAGTTGGACTATGAAAATGGTGTCAAAGAAACTAAGCAGTCACAAGTAAATAAGTTAACCTCAGACTGGGACAACAGGGGGGGGGTTCTGGGGTCCAGTGGGGGGGGTCGGAAAAAGGGCCAGAAATGGGGGGGCTGGCGCTTCGTGTAATAGTTAAGTTACTACAAAGGGAGTTAAGAAGGAAACTAACGGGTCCGATAAGAACAAAAATGTAGATTGGAGGGGATTAAAGTAAAAGTAGGGGGGTTGTGCATGTAAATCTAGGCTTATAATAAAAAAAATCGTGAAACAAACAAGAAGCACACGGCAAAAAGCAGAAATTGCAACAAAAATCCCCGCAGAAAACTGGGTGCGGAATGTAACCTTATACACAAAAAAAAAATGGTAGTACTGGGATGGAAAAAAGAACCATATGCGTGGACGAAAAAACTTAGACACAGGGGTGGGGGGTAGCACACTAGGACACAGGGAGGGCTAAATGGAACACAAAATTGGTGGGGGGCAATCACAAAAACCCAAAGACCAAACAAAAGCTATAGCAAAGGGTGCCTTATAGGGATATGTTGTGAAACACGACAAGGGCGTTGATGTCTATTCAATACGCCTTTAAAGCCGGGGTGGGAACCGTAATCAAGAACTATAAATGGACACGGGTGATGGAAACCAATCATACAAGATTGCAACCGGGAGGCGCGTAGGGTGGTAAGAACGTGGTTCGGAGCGGGAGAAAAAAAGAGGGGGGGAGTGAGGGGAAACCACGCTGCTGGGGAAAGGGGGTCATGTTACTAACAATCAACCACTATCAGGGGGGGGAGGGGACACATATATAGACACGTGGCGGAGCGGGAAAGGCATTGAAGGGACAGTGTAGGTGTGGTGATCGCGTACGGTTACACAACATTAGAGGTGGGTGTCGAGTGACGGCGCACCAAGGTTGAAAAAAAACTGTTTCACAAAAGGGGGGGGGGGGGGCTGGGGGGGGGGGTCATGCGGGGGATGGCGGTCAAGAGCGGGACTATGGGGTGACCATAAATATATTTAACAATACAGGCTAAACAAAAAAAACTAAGATAGGGGCGTGAATTTAGTCGGGGGTAAGACAACTGAGTAGTGTTTGTGAGACATAAGAGAATTCTAAAGGCAAAAACATGGAATAAGGGACGGGAAGAGATATAGAAAGCGAACGAGTGAGCGACCAACAACACACCGTCGAATGAAGAAGAGGTGGAAGACAGGGGTAGGTCCCAAAAAAGAGAGGCGTAGACCCGACCTGCTACAGGGGACAGGGAAGGGGGTCATTGGGGGGAATGACGGAGGGGGTTGTGATGGACCAAGTACACAATATACCCCCTTAATGCATACAAAAAGTGTATGGGCACGGCTAAGAGAAGCGCAATCGGTTGGGTGAAAGGCTGGGCGCACCAAAATGCAAAAGTATCCGTCAAAAAAGGACTAAGTGTATACATGGGAGGACACATATAAAGGGGGTGGTGAAAACAAGAAAGTTGATATGAGCATTTTGAAAGGGGTCAGAGACAAACACTCTGAGGACAAACACATATCACTTCTAAGTAGTTACCTTGTTACTGCACGAAATGAAGATATTCTAGCGGACCTCCTGATAAATGCTACAACCTGAAAATTCGGGTGGGGGCGTGAAGAACTGGGGAAAGCTCTAAATAACGCAGTACAGAAAGTGGGACCAAGAAGGGGAAAGGGTGGGGTGCGGGAAAAAAAAAAAGATGCAAGGGGGGGGGGAGGGGTGGGGTGTCGCGGGGGAAGGGGGAGAGGGGGGGGGGAAAAAGGGTGGGGTCCATTTTACTGCAACATCTTTTTAAGTGCAGATAAAATTTACAATAAAAGGACGTAAAAATATGAAATAACCTTAAAAGCAACAGAACTGAGGGGTGTGGAACTAAGGCATCGGGCAAAAGCCGTCGCTTCAAGTCGTAAACCATAGAAATTCAATGGAGGGTGCTACTCAATCATCAAAACGGTGCCGCCGACGGGAAGGGTCTGCATGCCAGGCAGTTGGGGGTAAATTCTTTTCATGGCCTTGGACGCCAGCCATTGAGTGGTGCTTGGGTATTGTGTCAGCTTAACTTTTCAGGGCAAATTCCTGCTGACATAAAGAACGTGGACATACGGGGGGGGTTGCGAGGGAGGGGAGAGGGGGGCCCGGTTTCACGGCGTGCGGTAAATGGCATGGTAATGGTGTCGTGCGGGGGCCCCGGGGGAGTGCTGGGTTCATAGAACTGCGCCCGTGCGGCCTCGTCGAAGCTCGAAACAAGGCGACAACAGTACAAATAAGTGTGCATACCTTGAGTCGACCAACACACAAAAATAACAAAAATACATCGCCAATACAAGGATACATGGGAGTGATGTACACCGGGGTTAGTGCGGCGAGGATACAGCTGAGCAGGGGTAATCAGTAAGTGAAGTGAAAAAGATAGGAAAAATGGAGGGGATGGGGGGGAGGGGGGGGGGTTATTTTGCCTGGTCGTCACGGGGGCATTGGCAAGGAGGCGCAATAAAAAACACGAAAGACGGCCTCTGCCAGTGAAAATGGAGTGTGTGTGCCATCGCATGCTTCGTCCGCATAAAATGGATTGTTAAGCGCAAATGCGCTAGGGTGGTGCTAGAGGACAGGTGTCGATGCGCAGGAGAACAACTATAACAAACACAATCCAACGCAAACAAAGTATGACGCGAGGGCGGGGGGGGCGAGGGGGCTGAAGGAAAAAGTCAACAAAAATAGCCAAATGAAAAAAAGTTAAGGGAGGGGTCTGGGGGAAAACCCAGAAAAACACATCAACATACGGGGGGTGGGTAGCGGGGGGGGAGCGCTGGTGCCCTAAGGTGATGCTCCCGGTCTAGATAAAAGCGACGACAGGGGGGCTTGGGGTGCACACACAGGGGGTGGGGAAAAAAAAGGAGAAGGACGAGGGCAGAGCGAATTAAGGAACAGTGGGCATGGGGGGGGGAGGGGTCGGGATGGGGGCACGACACACGGAGGAAAAGTCACATGGGTCGGGGGGGGGGGGGGGGGGTACGACACAGGGACATTATAGAACGCATCGGGAGGGGGAGGAAAAAAAGAAGGGTAAAAGGGGGGAAAGGGACGGAAGAAAAGGGCGGGAGGGGAAAAAAAAAAGGAAAAGGTCATGTCGGCACGCGGACTAGGGCCACAAACTAACATGTTAGCAGCGGGACGCACAATCAAAAGCGGAGCTGCTGTACAGTGGCGGAAAAAGGTAGGCGAGGCGACACACTAGGACAGGGCACCCGACACATGGTTAAAAAACAAACACCAACAGCAGAACAGATGGGGTCGGTGTAGTGTTTTGTCGAGCGTGGCAAAGAAAGGTTGGAAAAACGCGCAGTGGGGGGTGGAGAACCAGTGGGATGGGGTAGATAAAAAAGGGATCAGGGGTCAGGGTGAGGGAAAACGGACGCGGGGCGCGGGGGGGTGTGGGGTGGCGTTAAGAGGGTGGTTGGGGCTATTCTGGGGTCGGGTGGCGGGGTTGAGGTGCTTGCGTAGGGTGAATAAGGAAAGACTGGAAAAACTGTCCTCGTGACGTGATGCCAAAGGCAAACGTCCTCAATTTCCTTTCCGCGGAGGGCAGGAGATCTGGTAATAAAAAGTGCAGGGGAGGAAGGCATTTCCGCACCCTGGTGCGTCGTTCCTGGCGTACATGACAGGAAACACGGCTTGGCCCGACACGGCGCAAAGGTGCAACAATTATGGCGAAAAAGGGCATGAGGTAAAACGAGGGGGAGCTGGTTGAAAATAAGGGGGGGCTAAATGAGCCGACGCATGTCCTAAAGTTTGTGATGGCAGCAAGCATCGGGGGGAGGGGTGGGGAAGAATGTTGCTGGTTTCCAAACAAAGGCGGGTTGAGCAGGGGCACACAACCTGATAAGGGCGGGGGTATTATAAGACTAGACCAATAGTAATTAGAATAATCGCTGAAGAAATCAAAGACTAGTGCTGTGAGATGTCTTTAGTCCAAAAATGGGAATCAGGGGAGGAAAGAGGAACCACTGGGCAGGAACAAGGATGGCAATTGGACATAAAGGAAAACAGGGCGACAGGGGGGGGGGGGAGGAGGAAAACAAAGGTTTTTAAGAAAAGGGGGGGATAAGGGGGGGGGGGGTGCGAGGTTGCGAAAAGAAGGGTGGAAAAAGGAAACTGAGATGAATAACACAAAGGGGCGTGGTATGGAGGTAGGGAAAAAGTGTCTGGGGGTATCCTGGGGGAATAAAAAAAAAAAGGGGGGGGGGGGCCAATTGGTCATCAAAACAAACGTGGTTATGAAAAAAGAAGGATCAGGACATTCAGTTATTGCGAAGGAAAGTAAGTGAAAAGAAAAGAAGGACAAACGGGGGCATTCATCTTAAAAAATAAGCTGTGGGGGGGGGGGTGGGAAAAAAATAGAGAAAAAAAAAGATTGTGGACATCCATAGAAAACACTAGGAAAATGGGGGGGGAGGGTATAAAAAACAGTTTACATTGACACAATCTGTGGTTGGAGCAACAAAGGGATGAAAAAAAAGGGCCTGAAAAAATATACTAACGGGATGACAGGGGGGATAAAAAAATTGAGAAAAGAACGTGGTGACGCATCCTTTGGTAGGACTGGGCAGTCGAAGTGGATGAAGGGCGTGTGCCGGATCATGATGGGTGTGCGGGTAGGAACTAGCATGAAGAAATGGGGGCGGTGTGCGCCATGAAAGGGGGGCCTTTAATAACTGTATGGAATAAAAAAGAACTGTATGAGAAAAAGGGTGGTGACCCATACACAACGGGCCCAACAGTGGTTATAACTGGGGGTAGGGAAAAGGGTGTGACGCGATCCGTCAGAATGAACAGGAAGAAAGTAAATAATGAGTACCCAAAAGAGAAAAAAATGTGACAACGGAGAGTACCTAATTAGGGTACCACAAAACAATGAGTGGAAAAGGGTGAGAATAACTCGAAGGAGAGAAAAGTGGTGAGAACCAATAACGCGGGTTTTAGGTAGCACGGGGTGGGGCTGTTGCGAAAGAGAGGGTTATAGGGGACCGGGAAACAATCCTGTCATAACTTTATAGAAATGGTTTGACCATAAAAAAGAGGGGGCAATTATAAAAAAAAGCAACTGAATGAGTGGGGAGTGGGAGGGGTGGGGGTTGTGGGGCTGTAAAGAACATGCGATCCGGTGGTTGACCGGGGGCTGGGACTTGAATTATGAGAAAGTTTAGCAACGTAAAAAAGCCGTTTATAACTTTCATGTTATAAAGGACGGGTGGTGTATGACTGGAACATCTTTAGTGGAGTGGTAGAAGGCGAAAAAAAAATAAAGTAAAATATGGTAATAAGGCTGTAAGAGCCAGGTCCGTGTGTAGTAGAGCGGCTGGTGAGTGGTAGGTGGATGGAATGGGTCTGCATAAGTGGGACCAAAATAGAAAAAAAGGGGGGGGGGGAGGGTGAAAAAAGGGATGAAATAAAAGGCCTTTATCTGTAGAGAAATTGTAATAAACACAACACATAAAAGCGCTTTATACCTGTAGGAAATATTAAGAAAAAGGTGTGCGAACACACCTCTTTATAACTGTGTAAAATGGAAGGAATGACTGTATGGAAGGTGTCCATTCCTTTATTACTGTCGGAGAAATGTGTGACCATCCTTTTCTAACTGTATGATAAAGCTGATGATCCATGCCGCCTTGACAAATGGATGAACTGTAGTAGAGAGGAGGGCTTGTGTCACGGGCATGGCTGGGACGCTCTAAAATATAAACGGTGGTAAATAGGGGGAAATGACGGGAAGAGTGTGAGTGGCCATGGGGGATGGGGGGGGGGGGGGGAAAAAAAAGGGGGTCCGTCATAAGCTGGGGTACAATGAGGCCACATCCAAATGTTTCAAGGGGGGGGGGGGCGCGGATGGCGGGGCGGGTTAGGAAATTAACAAACAAAAGTGTATTGACTGGGGAAGAGCAAATAGTGGCAAAAAGACCATCGGCTGGGTTCGGTTAACGTGGGTAGGGGGGGTGGGTGAGGGGCAAAACAACAAAAGCATAAGGGTGGTACGGGGGGTGGAGGCCATGGGGGACGACAATAGGTTAAAAAAAAACATAAGACTGGGTGGTGGATTAGGGAAAGCTTGGTGTGACGGGGGCATGGGCCGGTTGTATAACTGTATGAGTGAAAGCTGTGGACCATCGCTTATTCAACTGGTGTTTGAGAAGACTGGGTGTACTGTGGGGGAAGGTCAACTGGGGTTTGGGGCACGTTGTAGTGAGTGGAAAGGGTGTGGAGCCAGGTTGGAGCGGGCCCCCAGCGTGGGCGTGGTTAAGCGGTGGGGAATAGTGGATAAGAGGTGGTGGGGTGGGGCCCATGGCCCTGGGTGTATATTCACGTGTATGGGAAAAAACACGGCGGTGGTGTGACCATCCTGTCTGAGGTACCTGGGTATGAGAAGAGGCTGGTACCGGAAAAAATACGTGCCGTTTAAGGGGGTGAACAAAAACGGGGGGGTTGCAAGCAGGTGAGAAGAATCTGGCGACCATCGCGTTTATAACGGGTAGAGCGTGTAGACAGGTGCGCGCATCCTTGGGAAAATAAGTACCTCGGACAAGGGGGGATGAGAAAGGTGTTAACCATCCCCTTTAGGGTACTGGCAGGTTAGAAGAGGCTGGGGAGTGACCATACACTGGTTAGGGGATACCGATGGGGGGCCTTTTATAACTCGGTGGCATGAAGAAAGGGCTGTTGGAGGCATGCGCCTTGAAAATAAATAAACAATAAGACACGTTGGAATAACGCTGTGACTCATAGGGAAAGGGAAAACCTTAAATAGTACTGCAAAATCAAGAAATGGTGAACAATCCGATAAGGCTGCGGGAGGCGGTTGTAGTTATAAGGGTTTGGGGGGGGGCGGCGGTAAGTGGGCTCGTTGGTTTCTGAACTGGGTATGAGTAGAGCGTGGGTCGAGGGCGCGGATGCCTGTTAGGGTAACTGGCTATGCTAAAGGGCAATTTGTGTGAGCCATGGCGTTTGATAACGGTGGGAGTGAGAAGGTGCGTGGTGAGGCCTATCCGGGTTATAAGCGGTGGCAGATGAGAAGAATCTAAAAGTTGACCATCTTTATAAGACATGCAGGTTGGGAAAGGGGGCGGGGTGTGACGCGGGATACAAAGCCTTTAAATTATAAGGTCGCAGTGAGTAAAGACATGCTAAAAGGAGCACCAAAAGGGTGACAACAATTTAAGTGGAACGGATGACATCTAAAGCGATAGCTGACCCTCCTTTACTCAACATAAAGCATGCTAATAAGAGGTGTGCAGAACCGCCGTGGGTAGAAACCAAAGTGTCCATGAGTGAGAAGGCACATATAATTTGACCATACACTAGTTATAAAACATGACATGTAGACAAAGACTTGGGAGAGGCCATCCGTTTATAGGGAATTTGATAGCGTCAGGGGGGTGGGGGACCTTTAAACCTGCATGAGAACAGGGGGTGGGGTTAGGCGCAGTGGTAACCTTTTAATAACTGCTGAAAAAAGGGTGGGGGTGGACAGTGATCCTTGCAACACACTGTATGGAGGCAAGCGGGGTTGAATAAGATAAGGAGGTGTTTTGACCAAAGCCTAATTAAAAAAATAACTGTCAAAAAAAATGAGAAAAAATAGGGAAAGTGTGGTGCCACGATAACAACTATTAGGACACGTGGGTATGGGGAGAAAAGAAGTGTAGCGACAATGGCGGGGCTTTATACGCGAAACAAAAAATTAATGTATACCCAGGGGGGACAATGTATAACAACAAAAGGGGGGGGGTGGGGGGGTGAAAAAAAACACACATTGTAACTGTATGAGAAAGGCTGTGACCGAGGAGCCTTTAACTGTATGAGCTTGGTATGAGAAAGGTTGGACCGATCCTTTATAAACTGTATGAAGAAAGGTCCGTGACCATCCTTTATACTGTATGAGAAAGGTGTGACCATACTTATAAAAACGTATGGAAAAGCTGGACCATGCACTTTATAACTGTATGAGAAAGGTGTGACCAACCTATGTATACCTGTTATGAGAAAGCTGTGACCAGCCTTTTGTAACTGTAAGTCGAGAAAGCGTGACGCATCCTTTATAACTGTATGGAGAAAGCTGTTGACCATCCTTATATGTAACTGTGCCCATAATTATAATGAGGAAGCGTGACCATCCTTTATAACTGTACATGAGAAGGCTGGACCATCAGCACGTAACTGTATGAAGAAAGGTGTGACCATCCTGTAGAACTGGTATGAGAAAGGTTGTGACGGGCGGATAGAACTGTATAACTTTATAAAAGCTGGACCATCCTTTATAACTGCATGGAGAACGCGTGCACCATCATTTATTACCTGCATGGAGAAAGGTGGCGACCATCCTTTATAACTGCATGAGAAAGGTGGTGACGCAATCCTTATAAACTGCATGAGAAAGGGTGTGACCATCTGGGTTATAACGGACATGAGTTAGTGTGACCATCCATTATAAAGCCATCCTTTTATAACTGCATGAGAAAGGCTGTGACCATCCTTTATAACTGCGGCTCGAGAAAGCGGTGTACAATCCGTTATAACTGTAGAGGGAAAGGGGGGGGGTGTGAACCAAACATTAGAAAGGGTGACAATCATAACCCCTTTACAACTATAAATAGAAAGCTGTTGACCCATCCTTTATAACTGTATGGAGAAAGTTGTGACCATCCTTTATAACTGGATGGAGAAAGGATGTGGGACATCCTTTAAACTGCATGAGAAAGCTGTGACATCTTTAACGGCAGGAGAAAGCTGGGATCCATTTTGTTAAAAATGCAATGATAACGCCTGTGACCATCCTTATAACTGCATGAGAAATCGTGACTCCTTTATAACTGCATGGAGAAAGGTGCGACCTATTTATAACTGCATGGGGAAGAGTGCGCGGAATCCTTTAAAAAGCTGTCATGGGGGAAGCTGTGAACCCTCCTTAGGTAACCCATGGCTTATAACTGCATGAGATAGGTGTGACCATACCAATTTATAACTGCATAAGAAGGTGTAAAAAAATCGCTATAACTGTAATGAGACATCAGGTGTGTGAAACATCCGTTAATCACTGCAAAAATGGTGATGAAGAAAGGTGTGAGCATCCTTCCAACTGTATGATGAAAAAGTGCCCATCTTTATACTGTATGAGAACGCTCGTGACCATCCTTATAACTGTATGAGAAAGGGGGGAAGGTGTGAGGGGATCCTTTACAAAACACACCCCGCACTGTCCCATTCCAGTGAAATCCTTTACAACTTTTGCTTGACACAGCGGTGTAACTGTTGGAGAAACAAAGTATTAGTAAGGTGTTTGGACATCCCTTTATAACTGCTCCATTGAGAAGTGTGACAAAGGTCCTCACCCCAATTGAAATGGTGTGTTCCTTAAAAGACTGCATTGAGGAGGTGTGGACACTTCTTTATAAGTGTGTATGAGAATAAACTATGAGAAAGGTGACCATCCTTTATAAAGGATGAAAAAGGGAATGAATCATCTTTATATAAAAGTATGAAAAACTATAAAGGACCATCTTTATAACTGAAGTAAGGTGGGACCCCCCGTCTTTATAACTGCATAGAAAGGTGTCCCTCCCTGTCCTGCCAAAAAGCACTCTGCTGAAGGGGGGGGCCGTGGGGTAAGGGAAGGTGTGCAATATGTTTGACTGTATGAGGAATAATAATGTATGAGAAAGGCTGTGACTGTCCGTTGTTGCACGCCTATGAGAAAAGGTAGCTTCCCATGGTGCCTATCCAATACTCCCCGCTGCGACCATCTTTGAACCTCACGTTTTAGAACTAGACTGGTGGGAAGGCTCTCAAATGATAGCTTCCCCCGGACATCATCCGTGTTTTAACACTCGTTTTGCGAAAGGTTTAGGGATATTTGTGTCACACTCTTAGTGATCACCAGCACACAAGGATCCCTCAGGGCACACCATGAATCATAAGCCTGAACACAAGGAAAAAAGGCATTCAAGCGAGTCTCAACTCATTCTGGACCACAGAAAAATGAAAAACAATATTGTAACAACTGGAATTCCAAATCTGGTTTGTATGATCCAGTTAAAATGATGTTCTTCCGTGTATGTTTCACGCTTCCATATATGATCAGATGGAAAGATTCCGAGTTTGTTCCCTTTGCCTCACTTGTACCACAATTCTGTGCCCCTGAAAGATAAGCATTGTTGCTTCAAGCATACGTACAATGGTAACAGAACTTCTCTGGCGAAGGGAAAGTCTATCCACTGAAGGGGGGGGTTCCAAAAAATCGAGGCAATATTCCAAAACAAATCACAACATGTCATCCACTGCACCCAATCACTTACATCTGTGGGGGGGCTTGTTATATGTTTCAGCTGGCACCTGCAGCAGGCCCGACATGGTCACTGACCAAGATGTTGGGGAAAAACAGAGAGATGTAATGTAACTTATTGTCCTTTGTCCTGATCTGACTAAACTGACAGAATCTGAAAATGCACAAAATGGGTAAGAGGCACGCCATTGATGCCTTTCACATGCCCTATGATGATCGGTTTGTTTATACAAATGAAAAAGCAGACCTCAGAGCCTAAAAAACTGGCAAGAGATAGGTTAGACATTAAATGTTTGGTTTGCAGGCTCCAGATTGATTGACGATAAATTAATCTTGAATCTCAATTATTTTATACTGTAGGGGGGGGGCCTTTATGTTCCCTCTCAAATCAACCCACACTCAAAAGTAAAAAGCCATGAGGTGTACATGAACGCTCTGTGTGCCCATGTCGTCTGGTGGTTTGTACAGGCGGGCCAATAACTTTTAATGTCCAACATCCCCCTTTGACCTACAATTGTGTCAAGTCTTCTTCTGTATCTGACCTCCTTCCTCTTCAGTCCCTCTCACAATTTCAGTGATAAGAATGAAACATTGCTACACTTTTTTAATCTGTTCTCTGTAACTGTTCCTTCTCTCTTCTTTTCTATTTTAAGAATGAAATATTAATACACTAGTAATCTGTTCTCCATAAACTGTTTCTTCTCTCTTCTTTCTTACGGTTGGTCTTCACTCTTTCAGAATGAAATATTACTACACTTACAAATCTGTTCTCTGTAATGGGTTCTTTCTTTTCTTTCTTCTTCTTTTCCTCCTTTGTTTTTTTTCTTTTTCTTTTCCTATTCATTTTTTCCACTGAGTTGAAGAGTAAATCATGGCAGTGCTTAGTGTCACAGATACATCTTTTATGTGCCTACATAAACAGTTCCAAACACAGTGGGAACATACTGATAACAATATGTACCCAACCCTTCTTGTCCTTTAATTTTCTCTTTTAAATGGAAAATACACTCAAGTCTTTAAAACTACGATGAAGAAAGACTGGTCAACGTTTTCCTCTTCAGTGCATGAAGTCAAAGGGGCTTTGAGGAGGGGTGCAACCTCTGAAACTCTACTGTCCACTGCACGTGTGTCTAGAATGACATGATTTTCAAAATGAACAAAAAAATGCATTAATCAGAATGCTAATGTTACAAACGCACACTGATGTGAAATCAGTTTAAAATTTAGTTTTCATCATGCTTTTTTTCTTTCTTGCTGTAGCTGTTTTTGTTCTCAGTGAAATAATGGGTATGTTTGTTCTGCACACGACAGAGAACATGATAATTGCTCAAAATATTTTGTTCACATTTAAATTGTTTTTCTGCCTGGTTTTTCAAACTAACAACTGCTATATTCAGTGGCAATACATTAAAAAAAAATTTTTTTTTAAATGGGACATACAAGATGCAAAAAAAAAACCCCAAAAAAAAAAAAAAAAAAAAAAAAAAAAAAAAAAAAAAAAAAACTTTTTTTTTTCAATGTCCCACCATCCCAGAATCAGGATCATCACATTCTCAATTCAAAATGAATATAATTCTGGAACCATTCTTTTTTCACTATTCTATCAGAGGGGATTATTATAATTGCCTCGTATAATATGTTACAGAAAGGGTCCTTCTGGAAAAATATTGCTATATTATCTTTCTATGAAAATGCCCTGTTTTGTCTCATCCATGTGGCGCCTTTGTCCGCTGTTTCCTATTCTGGCATTGAAAATAGTCACATGAAAAAGAGAACTAAGTGGGGGCGTCAATCACATATTCTGGATCAACAATAAAAAAATCGGGTCAGGGCAGATGCAGACTGACACTTTTTTCCTTGGAGACCATGCATTGTGAGCAGGTTTCCCTTTCGGCAAATCAAACAAATTTTGAGAGTCTTCAATTTTGAGAGTCTTCAATTTCAGTAAATGATAACTCAAACAGCCAGCAGTAGATGTTACTGTTATAAAAAAAAAAAATCATCAATGGCCCTTAAATGTGGAAAAAAAGAATTATTCCTGAAATAGTAAATCAAGGTTAAAATATACAGTACAGGTTAAATTAAAACGAGGCAAAGTATTTTTGGGTAAAGAGTTATAAAGCTGCCATAATCAACTAACTAGTGCCACTAGCAGGACAAAGCATACCAATACGAAGCTATAACTGTTATTTTGCTGACTACTTGACAAGTTTACCGTCACTAAAACAATGTTATGACGAACAATTATGTTGTAAGGTTGAATAAAAAAAAAAAAAAAAAAAAAACATGTAACAACCATGTTCAACAAAACTGATTGTAAGCACAGCAAAAGTCTCACAATCAGACGCATATGGTTTGCCTCGTCAGGTACACAAAATGGAGAGCGAGATGAAAACCCAGCTGTTACGATCCATCACAAATCACAGCACATCTGCCCACCAGTTTGGCTACAGAAGGCAGTGATTTCCATTTCAACAATAGTGAATAATGCTCTCTCCAGAGTTACCTGTGTACTGCAGTGACGGTGAACACTTCCTTCACCAGCTGTTGGCCCTGATCTTTCAACGCAATGTTATACACTGTTTGCTTTTCAATACCAATCGATATTGTTGCCTACACAATAACAAAGCTTTTCTCTCCATCAGCCTAGTCCTCCCAACCTCTATTGTGTGGTTCATGGTATATTAAGTCATAACTTCACTCCAGGATCATGGAAATGAAGCAGAATCAATGCTTTCTACGACTTGTTGTTTGAACTAGAAAACAACTAAATCATTTTATTACAAAGACTTGTCATCACTGAATCAATTAGAATCTTCAGCTGGTTGAAGGCAGACATTTATGAAAGAGGAATCTGGCAGTTTTGTTACAGCGCATTTAAAAGCGATCTGTCACCTGCCCCCACCCCCACCCCATCAAAAGCCACAGATTGTATTGTATGTCTATAGGAAGTTATTAAGAATGATGTTAGAAATGCTGCAGAGATTAATATCATTATCAACTGCTCTTAGAAATGCTGCAGAGATTAATTACAATTATCAACTGCTCAACAGGTCTTTCTCTCATAGCACAATGTCCATGTAATCGCTAGGATGGGGGAAAAAAAAGGTACAGACAATTACAGTTCTGATCCAGAAGTTGGGGGAAGAATTCAAAGCTGCATCCAGGGTCAAGTTAAAACTCAGTGTAGTCTGTCTTTCTCATATGTGCACATAGCACATTAAACCATGGGCTGAGTCTGATCAGGGGAAAACAAAATCCCATGTCTGCTGATGAAAATCAACCAAGAACCTACTAGTCTGCCACAGCAGCTGTTCATAAATAGATCTGACACACACACGTTTATTCTGAACACTCAGGGGTGTAGGTTGGGATGGTTCTGAAAGTCTGGACTGGAGTATTACCACGAATCTGAAACAAACTGTGTTACAGACCACATGCCTGAGTAATTGAAGACAGTTAAAAAAAAAAAAGTCAAACAAAAAAAATAAGAGTTTATTTCCAATCTAGGCAAAGTTTTCTTTCCACTCACATCATCTTGCAATGTCTTGTACAGCACATCAAATGTCACACCGGAAGAGTTCAGTAACAAAGTGACTGGTGTACAAATGCAAAAAGCTCTTTCAAATTTTTCTTTGATTGTTATGGAATTGTCTCTATTCATACACTGCTCTCTCTCTCTCTCTCTCTCTCTTTTTAAAATCAAAACAAAGCAGATCACCAGTTATCACATCTGAAAGTCACAAACTATCAAAACAAAAAAATTTTGCCATGCTGAATTCAACAAAAAAGTGAACATCATAGATTACATCGGCCGTTTACATTTTAAAAATATAAGTAGAATCTGTAAAGGAATAAGACTTTTCAAATGACCCATTTCACACCTTTTTTTTCCCCCCCTCCTTAAAATCTTTCTTTGCTATGCACATGTGTCTGACATGTCAAGCATGTATTTCTGCTTCTTTTCATCGGTCACAGTTGAGAACATAGTGTTCATGAACAAGCAGTCATGAATTCAACCATTTTCTTCTCTCTCCCCCCTACCCCACTTTTTTTTTTTCCCTTCCTTTCGTTTGCAGGATGGGGATGGACATCTTTCTTCTCCCAGAAACTAGTAGGAAAGCTGACAGTAAACATCCCTTACCAATCCTTTTTCCTTCTTTTCCTTTTGTTTGCAGGATGGGGATGGAGATTTTCTTGCCCCAGAAACTGGTGGGAAAGCTGACAGTAAACATCCGTCACCAATCCTTTTTTTTTTTTTTCCTTTTGTTTGCAGGATGGGGTCTCTTACCAATTTTTTTTTTTCTTCTCAACTTTGAGGCTGAACCAAATGAACCTCCTGTCCAAGGTTTTGAGCATGAGTACTCAAACTAAACATCCTGAACTGTTCGAAAAACAGCCAGGTCCAAGGCCTCAAACTCTGGTGTAATCCACACAACATGGGTTGCAAAGGAACAGGGCCTGACCTTGAAGAAGCCCATGACAATGACTTCATCGCTGTCAATGAAAGTCTTGGCCTCCTCAGAAGTCTTCACGTCCTTGATAGGGGGGCCGGTCTTCTTTTCAGCCAGTTGATGAAGTCGGAAGTCTGCCTGCCTCCTGAGGTTGTAGTGTGTAAAAACAGCAGGTCAGTAAACATCACTGTTCTCCTAGCTTGTACTCTCCCCCTCCTCTTATGCTCTCACCATAAGCTAGTTTCTTGCCACATGCAAACTTTCATTATCTAACCCTCCTTTTACTTTCATTCTGACAAAATGCGTAGAGTGAAATATATACGTGATGCAATCATTACATGATTATTTTCTTTCAAATATTCTGTTCTTAAGGATTTTGTTTTAAACGTCATTGCGTTTTGATAGTAATCTTATCATTTTGACATATTTGTGTTCTTTTTATTGAATACAAGATCCATTAATTCAAAATATATAGTTATGCAGGAGTTACTGATGATAAAGTCAGTTCATTCACAGTCCTGATTTTTAAGGGCAAGCATAATGCAGATAAGAACTGTCTTACCGACTGTGAGTGTGTGTGTGTGTGTGTGTGTGTGTGTGTGTGTGTGTGTGTGTGTGTGTGTGTATGTGAGTGCATAGATGTGCGTATGTGTTTAAGAAGTGCATCAGTATAGTGATTCAGGCTTGCATAGATTCATGGATGGTGTGGTTGGTTTTTATGCGACTACTTTTAATATGTGAATATGGTAGATTTTGATGTGCTTACCTTTAATCATGAGCTGACAAAGCCACAAAATGAACTTCCATCTTTACAATTAACAAGCTGCATTGCTCTGTAGTGTACTGTACTGTAAGGTCCTTAAAATTCTTCAAACAATTGTCAAGTGATGCCATGTACAAAACTTTTGATAACTTATTTTGAAACAATGAAACTGTTGATTGCAAAAAAAAAAAATCAAAACAACACACATTGAAATATCTCTTTTTAGTGAGAAATTTTTTATGAGAAATAAACAAGAAAATGTTCAGCTTCACCAGTGTAATCTGTTGGTTCGCCACTACTGAAGAATCTGATGGTGGGGTAACCTTCGACATCGAACTTTTCCCGCCAAGTCCTTCTCCACGATGGCATCAACCTTGGCCAGCTTGATGTTGGAACCTTCGTCCATCAATTTCCCAGCAACCTCACTGTACACAGGAGCCAGGTTCTTGCAGGCGCCACAGCTTGGTGCGTCTACAGGCACACAGAGATCAAGGAAGTGAAACAAAACAAAACAAAACTGAGCAAAAACAAAACACCTGTGCATCAAAGTTGAGGATTTGTCACAAATGACCACTGTGCATGTTAGAATTAGGCATCATACTGCTAAACGAATTCACATGAAAACAGAGTGCAAACATACAGAGAGCACAAACCCAACATGTATGACTGATATACACCTATATACTCAATCACCTAAAGTACTTGCGCACACACACACACACACACACACACACACACACACACACACACACACACACACACTCCCTCTCTCTGTCTGTGTCACTCTCATCAATTAAGAAAATTTCACACACACACACACACACACACACACACACACACACACACACACACACACACACACACAACTTGTACTGGAAGCACTACATGCACCAGGTCATCTAACCAGTCCAATGCAACTAACATCTGGCTTAGCCTCTGCCATGTTTCCCAGAGAGACATAATAACATTATGATTATCAAACCTCTTGAACTATTTGAAATTCTCTCCCGAGAAATTCCCATGTAAGTTATCAGAAACCTTTTTTCCACGCCCTGTCTCAACTTCTGTGCCCAAACTGTGGCACCCCCACACCGCTTGTTACGGCCCCTGTCCACAGTCACACCCAAGTATCCTGTCACAGCTCTGGCACCGGCAATCCACAGGGAGAAGCAATGTCAAGTCATCATGGGGCAACCCATCAGAGGACACACTGTACTGCTGCCCAGTCACGTCAGTGGCCTCTGGTGGTGCCCTCTTCTGATGCAACATATGCAGTATGCCACTTACTACGCCCACCACTGACAACAGAAGTAGTTTTTTGACACGGATCCAGTGTGAGTGAGTGTCCCCTCCAGGGGAGACCACTATGTCTGTCAAAAGAACCCCCCCCCCCCCCACTGTTTTTTACCAATACCAGTGACCTTGACATGAAATCACAAAGGGTATGAGAGGAAATCAAAACTGAGGTTACTATGAGAGCAGGGCATGAAAAACCACAGAATCTGAGATTTTTTTTTTTTAAATGCTAATCGAAGAGGGTCACCAGTATCATGAAACTGATGATACTATAAAGGCCATTCTGGTCTGAGACTGCATGACAGGGGTTGTACTCTACTCTTACTGTTATAGCACATCCTGGTATCAACCAGGCCTGGGAGATACAGACACCTGTCGTTGTTTGCGATGATCATGCAAGGAATTTTGCACACCAGTCCCAACATGGACTACCCAAATTGTTACTCCACACCCCAGAGTCAAATCTAGTCCCAGAGAAACAAAAGCCAGTTTAACATAAAGGTACTGTCAACTACCTTGTTAGTGCCCATCCCCCCTTTGCACAAAATTTTCCTTCAAGTCAGAGGTGGGAGTTAACTAGGTACTACCCCCTCTGCAGAAGACCAAACTGCCTGATTTCTGGGATGGGCATTTGCAGCTAACTGAAGAAAAGAAAACATTACAATACAAAACAAGCTTTAAACTCTTTCTCTACACACACACACACACACACACACACACACACACACACACACACACACACACTCCTACCCTTCGAATGAGACTATAAACCGAGGTTCCCTGTGTGAACGCACGCATAACATCTTGCACACACGTAAAATCCCATCACCAACTTTCGGAAGAGTAGGCCAGTTTGGCCGTTGGTATGGATGACACATTACACATAACATGCACCCTGCGTGAGAAATGGAAAGAATGAATGAAGTAAGGAAAACAAGTGACCGATATTGAACGATACTGACTGGATGACACGGGAAACGACTGAATGAAGCGCCAGCTGGCAGCTCTTCAGTCGGCACTACCCAGGTAGGCAGCCCGTTGTGTAAACGAGTGTTGATTGTAAAGCGCTTAGAGCTTGGTCTCTAGCCGAGAATAGGCGCTATATAAGTATTCATTATTATTATTATTATTACCCCCACTCTCTCTCTCTCTCTCTCTCTCTCTCTCTCTCTCTCTCTCTCTCTCTCTCTCTCTTCTCTTCTCTTCTCTTACACACAGTCACCACTTTGACCATTTGTTTCTTATTGAAACCATTTCAAAAATCATACCAAACAGCAAAAAAAGAATTGTTGTGGGGAATACAAAAATTCAAACACCAGAAGAAATGTCTGCATCAAATCGAAAGGAAAATTCAACTTCTGGCAAACTGCAAATGAGACAGGTCGATGCTGGCTTCTGTCATCTTCCTCCAGTCCAACAAAGTCAACTTCCTCTTTCTCCCCATCATCAGAAGACTCGTCTGCCTCTGCCTCCCTGTCTTCTCAATTCCCGCCCATCACCTCTGTGGGGCAGATTGGCCTGGATGTGTTCTGGGAACCATTCCAGTGTCTGGCCATCCTGAGACCCATCCAGCACGTTGGAGATGGCACATCAGAGAAATGGTGTGCTGATGGTATCCTGACCCATTCTGCCCCATGCCTGGCCCACCCAAGTGACGACGTCTTGCCGTGATGGCTGCTGTAGGTTCCCGGCTGCTGTCAGAAGCCTGGGCTGGGTCATCCACTGCACCCAGCAATCAGGAAGTAAATCCTTGAATGGCTTGACTATGCTAACGTCTATGGGTGGGGCGAGAGCAGTGCAGCCCCCAGGAACAAATACGAGGTCAACGTCCCGAGCAGCCATGGTAGCCTGCACCTCATCCATCCCGTGTACCGTGTAATGATCCAGTACCAGCAGACGGCGTTGGTCTGAGTGACCTAGAACCCTTTCCATCCACAAAAAACAGTGACTCCCGAGTCATCCACCCATTTCTTGTAGCTGTCACATGCACATTGTCTGGCACCTAGAGCTGGAGGAGGACTCAGTTAGGGATTTGCCCATTTCTCTCACGAAAGATAACAAAGGCTGGAAACTTTGTTTATCTGCTGCCACCAGCAAAGGTACGGTGAATCCCCGTTTTTCAGCCTTAGTTGCCTTTGTCCATACCACTTTTGCCCCTTTCATGTCGTTGGTGCGGCTGGGCAACATGTGGAACCTGACCATGGTCTGGTCCATGTTGAGGATATGCAGCAAAGGATACAAATGATGATGCCTCAGCTGAAGTACACTGTGACGAAATCCTAACAACTGTTCCTCAAATCGCCAGGCACCTTTTGGTTGGTGCAAGTGCCTCGCCGGGTGGAGATTCCATGTCTTTTTCCAGCGCTTCACCCATCCTTCCAGTCTTTGAGTGCCTGCCAATTCCATGGCCTTTTGTTGTAAGTCCTTGTTTCTCACAACTCTCTCCCTCAGCTCGCTCTTGATTAAGATAATTGAGGACACCTTGATCAACTCTCTTCAGAGCGAACTTCTCGCCCGTGGTGCAGTCTTCGTTTCTTTTTCTCTGTTCCTGTTTGATGCTGCATCAGGTGATCTCAATTTTCTCTCCATTCTTGAATCCTTTTTCTGTCTTCCCCCAAATTCTTGGGCAGTTTGGGAAACATTCTCTCCTGTGAAATGATCTAAAAAAATCCAAGGCTGCAAGCTTGAACTCAACAGTGTAGGATTTGCTTCATGGCATTTTGATTATGAGTTTCCTATCACACAACCAAGACAGTCTAAACCCGTTTAGGAAACGGAATAAATTTTCTCTGTGAAATAAAATCCGTTATCTACAGAGTTTTTCATCACAATCTAGAATGACGTCAAATGAAACTGTTTACAACATATTTAGGCCGACATAACCTCCCTTTCCCTCCCAACCCATAGCATCCATTAAAAAAAAAAAAAAAAAAAGGAAGGAAATAAAATCGCCAACAGCATGATTGGAAAGTGGGGGATGGGCGTTAACAAGGTAGTATACCCTTTGCACAATATTGAACAAAACATGGGGGGTGGGCGCTTACTAGATACTGAGTGCGAACAAGGTAGGTTATACAGTACACTGAAATGCGGCTCTCCAGGATAAGCTTATGTTTCATGTATACATACTAACTAAAATCAACAGGAGACTCAAACTTTGTACATTTTCCCACAGCCATGGTTTTGCTCCCTCTTCTTTGATCTTGGGAAGAAGAGGATGCGCAATTTTATGGGGAGCATAAATGCACACAGGTTTCGCTTCAGCTTTGAGCTAATGGTATAAGGTGCATCAAGTTTGCCCAGATTTCCTTGAAAGAGTTGAGGAAATTCTGCTTTAAAGTCTGTTTTTTTTCGGAGTATTGATTTGGTTGACACGTGAGATCAGACCCAGTTTTACACAGGCTGTTCGACTGAGGAGGGAGGCAGACGTACAGTGTTTCAGTTACTTGTTTGTCTTCATAACAGAGTTGTGCTTGAAGTGTACCTAGCACTGTGAGTGGGGTGTTGCCTGTACCTTTGAGTTGTTTTCTTGACTTATTCAACTTGTAAGATCCGGCTCATTTATCATCTACAACTGACACTGATGCACCTGTGTCTAGTTTGAACACATGAGGTTTCCTGTTTGTCACTATTTTTTTTCTGTATAACAGTCATCATCCTGGAGGTGAAAAATATGACCCAAAACTTCCTCTTCTTCTTCTGACAATTCATGAACTGGATTTCGCCGGATCTTCTTCTTCTTCTTTTTCCTAAAAGACTGGTTCACTCAAAAACAAGTAGGTCACCAGCGGGCATGTTAAAAAAGTAAATAAAATGAAATAAAATAAAGTGTGACTCAGCTTGTTGGCCCCTGGAGCAAAATTTGGCAACAAGGAGTCGCACACGATATTCAAAAAGTTAAAAGCAATGGCCAGATTCAGGCCCAGGTAACCATAAAATATCTGGACAAGTTAAAATAGAAAAATCAGTCAATATGCAGATCTCAAGACTGTCGTATCAATTTGATTCTTAAATGAAACTGCATTTGTGGCAATCTTGATGGCACCCGGCACTGAGTTCCACAGCCGTACAGAACTAGGATAAAATGAATGTAGGTGGCTGTCAATATTTGATGCAGGTATGGCAAAAGATTGACCGCCACTCCTGGTGCTACTTTTATTCAATACTTGTTGTTCCATTGGGATATCAACTAGTTAAGCTCTGCCTTTGAAGAAGATACCAAGTTTGGTAAAAGCTCTTCTCTCTTCTAAGGGTTTCCATTCTAATTAGTTGCTTGCGATATATGTTGTGCTTCGGCAGACTATTTGGTAATGTCCTTTCTTGTGACATGAACAACATGTTACTGAGCGTGTCCCATTGTGTAAAAAAATACACTAACCTGTTGTTCACGACTTCTGTTTGCCAAACCTGAGCCAGTACGGTATCATTGGAAACGTTGCTTCCATTTCGGCCAGCTGGCTGCCGTGCCGTCGATGGCTTTTGGTGTTGGTAAGTTGACTGGGCGTTGAACAGCTTCGCTGGGCCTTTCTTCCATTTTTTGTTGTTTGACAGTAGTTGAGGTTCAGTGGCCGCGGCCACCATGTAAGATTCAGTCGTTCAAGATCACAAGGCCAAACAAGAAGCGTGCAGCGGTTTATTTATTCGGTGTCTCCCCCATAAGTCCTTGTGTATCTTATTTGCATGAAGGGAACTTATGAAAGTTATGCGAATTACTTCCCTTAGATCGATAGCCGAATTCGTCTGCTACGGTAGGCTTCTCCGACACAGATAGTGCGTTTTGATCTTGTTAAAAAAAAAAAAAAAAGGAAGGAAACACTGAAGACAGAAAAAACAAAACTGTCAACCCCCCCCCCCCCTCTCATTCCACGTAATAAATTTCACAACAACATGCTGCCACGCAAGTCAAACAGATCATCATCATTATGTCACCGTATTGTTTGTCGATTCAACTTTCCCCTCCCCCACTCTACCCTTCTCTGTACTATCCTCTCTTTCATTATCTCAATAGAAGTTTTTTTTTCTCTCTCTCTCTATCTTCAGTCGTCTTCACCCCAAACGTAACAATAATAGTCAAACACTTGACTGTGGTTACTAACGGAAGAAGAAGAAATGGACATTAAAGGTGGTCTGCAACTTGTGCAGTAAGCGTTCCCACTGACAACACAACTGTAGATTTGATTTCCTAAGTGCGATGGGGAATATTCATTAACACTCACAAAATGAGGGGAAAAATTAAAGCACTCTTAATACCCTCCCTCTCCCCCTTTCATTACATTCACAAGCCGAGACGTACAGTTTAAAGAATCGTCACTAAAATGCTGGCACGTGCAACATTACAACTGTTTGAAACACCTGACTAGGTAAACTTTGGCCAATACTTACAAAACTCCACAAGAACAAATTCATTTTCCATTATGAAGTTGTCGAAGTTTGTTGCCTTTAAAACATATACGTTTTCCTCTTGTTCAACTTCTTCACAGGCCACAAAGGCCAGCAACGTGAGAGAGAAAACAGTTGCAAAACTTCATGCTTGTGTGGCTGTCGATGCAGCTTGCGGGAGAGACTACAGCCGAAAGGTAAACAAGCGGCGTTCAACGTGGCCAGAAACCAGTTTCAGTGTATAATATTCACGGGCCGACAGGAGGCGTGTTGAAATATGATTGGTCAAAATTGGATCACATGGTTCGTCTGCTTCAGTCTGTGTAAAGGGAGACCGGCTGAGATGGAGGAGGGCAGAAAATTTAGAAACTGAAACTGCTTCGAAGTTGCACGCACCGGCTTTTTCTTAAATGCTTTCAGTAGGTAAGGATGTGTGCGTGTGTGTGTGTGTGTGCATGTGTGTGTGGGGGTGGGGGGGGGTGTGTGTGAATGTTGATGTATATACAAATACATATACTAACACAGGATTTTATGTAACAATTTATGTCTTTTGTAATGTCTTATGTACTTGTGAAATGATGTGGAGCAGAAGAAAAATTTGCGATGGACAATAAAAGTGATTGATCTGAATTGAAATGAATAGATATTTTACAAGACAGTCTCAAGCTCGAAACACACCTGGTGCTCAGATTACTATTATCTTTTTTTTAACAGGCGCGACAATATAAACTTGACAGATAAACAATGAAGATAATGGCAGACAGCTAAAGTTGGCAAACTGGGTTGTCCCATTGAGCTAGTGTAACCGTCTTGTCTCTTCACTGTGTGCACCAAATTGTGTGATAAAGAGGCGAATGATTTGATGTGGCCGACGATCAGTTTCAGACAATCAGTCAGATCGAGCTGACGTGTGCCCGACATAACTCTAGATCTGTCAATCGATTAGAAATGAAGAAGAAGAAGAAGAAGAAGACGACGAAGAAAAGCGGAAAGCTTAACTGGCTGAAAAAAAAAAAAAAAAAAAAAAAAAAAAAAAAAAAAAAAATCCGGCGGCCATGTTAATTTCATCAGTTTCTATGCCAAACGTTTGTCTGTCTGGGTAAACATCACTAGCATAGCCCAGACCTTTCCGCTTTTCTTCTTCGTGATCATCTTCTTCTTCATCTGATCTTGATCAAGACAGTAATCGCACACCAGCGATTTAAAAAAATTTAAATAATAATAAAAGAAATTAACGTGAGAGTGCTGTAGGTGATTTATATATATATATATATATATATATATATATATTTTTTTTTTTTTTTTTAATGTGTGAGTACTGCTCTAAGTGATTTATTTATGCATGTCACGGACATTGCCAGCTCTCAGCGGCGCTGATCCGCTGATCGGCGAGATGCGGTCGCCGGGTCGATGGGATCGGTTGGTAGCATGAAGGGGAAACTGGAGACTGACTGGGAAACGTCGCTAACTACTGATAAACACATGTCGTAGTATTACACGGGCTCCTACGGAGACACACAAGCCTGTACAACGCTCACACCCCACAGTGCACGAGCCGTGTGTACACGCGACACCGACTCCACGTCACGCGCACACCGGCTATCATTCAAACACTGCTACGGATACATGCTACAGACCCACACGCACATGCACGCGTGCGCGTGCACACACACACACACACACACACATGCACGCACGCACGCACGCACGCACACACACCTATAATTGAAATAAGGCATCTTGTTAATTTTCTAACGCAAAAAAGGTTCTGATGTAACTTTTTGTTGGGTCCCTTCTCATTGTGGTGTCCAAGCAAATGACTGGGCAGATAGAATGGCAAGGGAAGGGGCAAGGAATGCAAATGGCTGCACAACTGTAAAGATTCCATTATCTGTAAAAGAGGGATATCATCTTCTGGAGGCAGTCTATAAAAAAAAAAAAAAGCCAGCCACAAAGTCACAGCTTTTGACAGGAAAGACTCCTTATTGCAAAAAGTTATTAATAATGAGCCACGAGAAGTTAGCTCTTTATGTTACAGACTAAAACTCAGTGCGTTAAAAAAGCAAACATATCAACGACATTAGGTGTCCCTGTGGAGAGAGAATGTTAACGTTCCATATTTTATTCTATTGTCCGTTCACATAGCAATATTTGTCCGATTCTCTGGCAGTCAAAAACAATACTAAAGATGACGATCTCAAAGTCATTATTGATGATCAATCACTTCTTGTCACTGCAGTTAAATCTCTTCTTCAGAGTCTTATAGGAACAGCTGTGTAGTTTGCTCGTTTTGAAAATTAAAAATAAAATAAAATAAATTATAGGTATTCTTTATTGATGTTTATTTCTGTCAAACAGGGTATTCCGTTGATGTGGGATATGAAATGACGGGGTATTCATATTTGTGATAAAATACTTATGTCATTCAGGATGATTTCAAGATCCGTCTAAAACACTATTTTGTGAAAAAGACGCTAAATCAAACAAAACAAAACAAAACACACCTATAATAATCAGTCATGGTAACCATCACTACACACACATACACGAACGCGCGAGCGTGCACGAGCACACACACACACACACGTCATACTGCATCACACACATGCACGCACGCACGCACGCAAGCACACGCACACACACGCGCACACACACACACACACACACACACACACACACACACACACACACACACACACACTCGCATGCACGCACGCATGCATGCACACACACACACACACACACACACACACACACACACACACACACACCACACACACACACACACACACACTTATAATATTCAGTCATGGTAATCATCACTACACACACATACACGTGCGCGCTCGCGCGTATGCAGCACACACACACATGTCATACTGCGCGCGCGCGCGCGCACACACACACACACACACACACACACACACACACACACACACACACACACACACACACGTCATACTGCACACGCACACGCGCGCGCACACACGCACACATCACTATCATACCTGTGCACACTCACGTAAGTGGACTTGCGCTTGGCATGCATACAGGCTGCACACACACACACACACACACACACACACACACGCGCGCGCGCGCGCGCAGAGAGAGAGAGAGAGAGAGAGAGAGAGAGAGAGAGAGAGAGAGAGTTGTATGCCGTGTGTGTCATTTATCAGTTATTTTGAAAAACGCAGTCCAATTAACTGTGGTTGTACATTTCAACCAAACGTACCGTCATGTTCACAATCTTTGTACTGAGTGGGAAGTGTTTTTCTCACAGGGGACAAAGCCAGCTCCTTTTCATTAGAGAAGCTCCTAGATGTGAGCTACGTGTTGATTCATATAGTATATTGTATTTTGCCTGGCCAGTTAGATTTTGTGGGTGGAACTCAAAACACACACATGCACGCACGCAGGCGCACGCGTGCGCACACGCATACACACACACACACATGCACGCACATATACCCCCCCCCCCCCCCCCCACACACACACACACACACATACACACGTGCACGCATGACAGGTAAATGAGTGTGTACGTGTTTGTTAGGACCCATGAGGGATTGCTGTCGAGGGCAACGTGGTGAGAAAGAAAAGTCAACTTTATGTAGTCGTGACTGGTTTCACACACTTTGCTCGCGCTTTTCAAGCTGATTAAATGTATAACCTACGCCTACACCGACTGCAAGGAGAAGAACAACAGCTGTTGCCTAAACGGTGATTTAGCTTCATGTAAATCAACTTCACCTCGCTGTGGACTGTTTCCCCGATTCCCCAGGGAAAGCGTTTTCCTTTCTTTCTTTTTTATTTTGATGATGATGATGATGATGATGATGATGATGATCATTATTATGGATGAAAAGACAGACTGCTTTCAACAGGAAAACAGAGGAAAAGTTAAGGTCACCTTATGATTTTAACAACCGTTTCTCTCGTTTTCCACTCTAATCCCCCAAGAAGACAGTAACAATACAAGGGAAATCAAGACAATCATTGAGTACCCAAGGCAAACAGTCATCATCTCTCAAGAAAACGGTTATGGTCAGTGATTTACCGTAGAATACCGGCGCAAGCACAGTGTTTGTGTGACGGATCCAAACTATTTTCCCTCGAAGAAAACGGTGAGTATGAGTTCTGACATCAGTATCCTCTGCAGTATCTCTACTTCATCTCCCTCACAGTTCCTCACTAACAGTCGTACTTGTCGCAGTTAAGGGGTTAACTAGCCGACGAGTAGGCTGCACGCCAAAAATTAAAGTGCCGAGCCTTGATTAAGGAGTCAAGAATTAAAAGACTGGCACAATCAGATAGTTTTGAGAATTTGTTTTGCGTCTGAAAGTTGATTCTCCTCATTTTCTATTATGTCAAGGTATAAGCCAGGTGGTTCCAAGCAGACAGCTTAGAATCAAAGGCATGGGACTATTTGGGGGTTTCCACCTGGGGCAAAGATAGGGTCATGGATGAGTGCAAAGGTCTGAAATGTGACGTCAATTAAAGTGAATGAAGGTCATGTTTTCGAAGGTTGTATGTGATATCATCGGCAGAAATCCCCCAAAACAAGGGGAACGAAACTGGCAGAGAGTTGTTCTTTTTTGGTCAGTGATCAGTTTAACATTAAATGCTGGCTCAAACTTATAGTACGCCTCAAAACATTTTACATGGAAAGCAAGAATGTAGTTTGATTTACACGTTGCAATATGTGAGTGGTTTGTTAATGCAGACGTGTGTGTGGTGTGCCTGTGTGTATGTGTATGTGCATGTGATTTGTATAGCAGGTGCGTGTGACTTTTGATTGTTATATATTGTGTGTGTGTGTGTGTGTGGTGTGTGTGTGGTGTGTGTGTGTGTGTGTGTGTGGCGGCTGCATGGAAAGACTGTTGTGGCTGAAATAACTGGTTGTCAACACACATCATTGTTCACAGAGCAGTCTCTTCACTAAGTGAGTAAATAAATAAGTCAGATGTGCTGTGTTTGTGGGCAGCATCACTTTGCAATGTATTTTGTAGACTGAAAAGATATGTTGTTGTGTGAAAGTGTCAGCTAAGCAAATAATCATAACGACGTCTAGACGTGTGTACATTGCGTCTTTCAGGTTGTGAACATTTGTGTCTCCTGTGGTGTGAATGTTAGACCTGCATGGATTATTAATGGACCAGAGCTTAGAATGGTTCTGATGGAAAATGTCTTGGCATTGTGTCACGAAGTTGCAAAACCAGAAGTGTGTCTCACACCCCTCTACGTGGTGCGCGAGTATGCCCATCCCCCAATTACAGAAAACAAAACACAGTACCCTGGTTTCAAGCGTTGATCTAACACTCTAGAAAATTGAATTCGGTTGTTTGGTAGATGTCATTAAACAAAAAGACCCTGCTAGTTGGCGAGGCTAGAGATTATTATGACGAGATCCTGTGGTTTGGTTTGCACATAGTGGTGCAGAATTAACATATCAGGCAGTACTGTCAGAATTGCGCATTTGAATTGGTCATAGTTATTAAAAGCATTGTGTTAGAATATTTTTACGTTGTTATGCGCTTCTTTCCTCTCATGGATATAATGATATTTACATCATGAAATGAAATTTTGTACCTATGTACGAGAGCAGAAATTGGTGTGGACAGGAAAAAAATACTTGGATAACATTTTCAAAAATTCCTTTTTTTGAATAAGAAAAACCTGACTGAATTTTCTTGAATTATTCTGAAGAGGTACTAGCTGTTAACTGACATTTAAGATTTTTTCTCTACAAAAGTTTCTGTGAAAGTGGAAAGCTGAAGGCATTTTATCAGACCTGTCAGCTACCATAGATTGCCTGCAGTGTACTACTGAATTTATAGCAAACGGAGCAGTGAATCTGTGAAAACCATCATGGAAATGGAATTTTGGAGTGTCGTTTCACTGCATTGTATTGGAGTATTACGAAACAGACCACAGTGGTGTGTAGTGGATTTCTGTGTTTACTGGTTGTATCAGCGCTGCATGTTCTACAGGCCAGTCATCGTGCAGAAACAGAACTGTTATTGTTCTCACACCACGAGGGATGCACGAGGACTATACCTACGCCCAAGATTTCATCAGTTTTTTGCCCAGTGTGTTCACAGACTTGCGTACAATTCAAGCAGAAATGTTGCACTCTTACCAGTGTCCAGGAGGAACATGTTGTCAGTAGCTGTGCTTTTCCTCTGACTGTTCTTTCTTCCAGGTCCTTTGTTCACTTTCATCCAGACCTTGGGTTTGTAGTGACGCACGGTTTCTGCGTTCATAGGCGAGCTCAGCGGAAGAGCACCTCGCGTCTTGTGTTCACTGACACTCAGGTAAACAGGCAGGCGAACTCCGGTAGTACGACACGGGAGCTTGAAGAGTGCGGTCCTGCGAACTTGTTAGCTTAGGCAGTGCGACGCTAGGCCTTGAGGAGAGAGCGGACTAGCTAACTTGTAGTTAGCTAGGGAGCTCAACACACGGCCTTGAGGAGAGCGGACTAGCTGACTTGTAGTTAGCTAGGGAGCTACGTCGTACTACAGTGACAATAACACTAGTGACAGACCAGTACTAGGGCTCCAGTTAATAGGAGACAGTTTTGCCCTAGCACTGCGACAGTAGGCCTACAGCCATAGACGGTTACAACGGCTAGGACGGTTTTGACAGTACCACTGCTGGGCCCGAAGGTGGACACTGACAGAGAGGCAGTGCCCCAGCTGCAGACCCTCTGACGAGCCGAACGTGGACAGCTTGGACAGAGTTCATCGCAGACTGACCTAGGCTAGACCTTATTTGGTAGTTCATGCCAGTGAAGGGCTTGGGTAAGAATCCTGACGAAACCACCAAGCCAGTCTGGACTGACCAGGTAAGGCAGAGTGCGTGTGTGTGAGTGCAAAAGTGCTGGGTATATAAACCAACTTCTCTTGAGTGTAGGGAATACACTTTATTGGTGTCAGGAATGGGGATATACTTAGCACTTTCAATTGGTACAACCCTAGCTGTAAGTTAACAACAAACAGAAGTTGTTGATAGTGTTGGGTGTGTTGGTGTGTACACAGACCATGTACTAATTGTACTCCACACTAGCATTTTCTAGCTGCTCCATTAGTAAAAGGGGGAAAGATTTATGCAGTAGACCATAGGACTGAATGAAACACCAGCCTCTGGATTGAACTGTGCAGTTTGTGTGCTCAGGAAAAAAAGGGGAGATTACGTTATCTATGATGATGTCCATTCCTGTGGCAAACCCAGTGACGACCTGCTCGAAATGATTGATTTCAGAACGCAGCAGGGGGCCATGAGAGACTTAACAGAGCCCCAAAATGGCCAGCGTATGGAGGGGGGGGGGGGGGGGGGGGGGGAGGTGGGGAGGGGGAAGGAAGGAAAGAAAGAAAGTAGTACTCCTTTCCCACATTGGATGAGCAGCAGCCCCATGGATGGTTTCTGGTCCTCTTCTTTCACCTCGGGGACAAGCAAAAGCTCAAGTCAAGTTGCTGAACCCAGTGATACCAGTTCCCTGCTCGCCGAGCTGCCACCATTTCCGCTCATCCACCGAAATTTTGTGGACAAACTGGTTGAGTTGGACAGTAGGCTCTCCTGGGTCTGCGGCTGAAAAATTGGACACCCCATCCCTCCAGAATGGTGAGAAAGCGATCACCAGGAAGGAGGCGAGTCTTTTAGGCTGAATTACTCAGATCGAGGACAGGGCAGTCGTAGAGGTCTACATCTTCGTCAAGGTCGGCCTCTAGCAGACAGCGTTGCCACAGATTTGGGTCAGAGTCTCTGATGTGGGAACACAAGCAGATCTGAGGCAGTTTAAAAATCCTGAAGCAAGATCACAGGGACGACAGCACAGACACCATGAGCAGGGACTTTAGACCTAAAGATTCCGGGCACTTTTCCCCATATCAAGTAGGTTCTAGTCGCCAGCACCGACTGACCAACAGCGTCGAGATTGCCTGTGAGATCATGACCAAGATCAAGAGGCTGGTGTATGGGCTCCTGTATATGTAGCAGGAGTCTATGATGGCAAACCACGGGCCCCGTCCGAAGTCCTCCCGTGCCCTCGAGACAACTTGGAGCAGCACCAAGTAGGTCACCCCCCCCCCAGAAACCGGTGTGTACTGCCATGACCACCATGACTGCACTGAGATGTGAGTATCGGAATTGTATTAGTACCCGCAGACGGCAGGGAAATCAGTTCCTGTTAGGCCATTCCCATTCTGACCAAAGGGAACCCCCGGAAATGGACCCAAACCCAAATCTGAAGTAGAGAGAACCAAACCCCAAAGTGGCGTAGTCCAAGACAGGTTTGACAGCTATCTAGAAAGCCCCCTCATGGTCGGAGACATGAACAGTCGGGATACCTTGGAGAGTTTAGAAGGAAAACAGCCCAGACTTCTTTGTTAATGCACACCAAGTGGGCAGTCAGTCTTCAATCACCAGTATGACGGGGAAGTGGAAGCACGCTTCGGGGCAGACGAGCTGATTGAAACCGCAAGCCCAATTCCACAAGCAGCCCACACCGGGGAACCTGTGAGGATCTGGGCAGGACAGTGGTCACAGTGCTTGCTGATTCAGCCTCAGAGGTACTGCCTGAAAGTTCTGTAAGGAGAGGCGATCAGAAATTTGCACCCCTGCAGTCATGGACAAGCGAGGCAGGAATAGCCTATCGGAGAGTAGGCCCAGAACAATGGAAGAAGACCGTCCATTAAAGAGACAAGTCGGA
>JADBJO010017923.1:27500-35000 GCA_016801955.1 Conus betulinus | reverse complement strand
GGTGTGGGGCTGTGCTTCTCTGTTTTTTCTTTTTTTCTAATCTTGTCTGCGTGGAAGGAACAATAAACTCTAGGAAGTACATTCAGATTCTGCAAAACCACCACAACCAATCTCTTTACCAATATTTCCTTACAAAGCGGTTTTTTTCTTCTCCGAGACAACGATGCCTCCATTCAAAAGTCCCGTTAAACAGTGTCACACTGTCACTCTTGCACACACGCGCATTCATGACAGCATTTACCCCATACGCACACGCATTCCCTCCAGTCAACCGAAAGGTGCACTACCGAATGTTTTTTTCTTCTCTCTCCCGCTCTCCTCTGGGGAAAACACTTTACTAAATGAATCGAACGAATAATAAACAAATTCTACACATGTTTCTCTCTTTCTCTACTGAGAGATAAATCAAGTTACGAAGTGATATCAATAAAGTCTTACAAGATTCCTCCTCCTTGCCGAAGAAAGAATACCCACATCCTCCAAGAATATAAAGTTATGACCTTTTGCACAACATTGGCCCAAGATCCAGACCAGGAGAATTAATCATTCATGCATTGATGATGTCATACCTGCATCAGAGAAAGCACTCGCCCCATACTGTCATGATGCCCTGTCCGCATCAGAAAACGTCCTGACCTCTTGAACTCTCCTGTCACTGGGGAACTGATGAGAGAACCGACTCCTCTACCCGGGGTCTTCAACTGCTGGGGCTGAACTATCGGTGTGTTCCCCACACCATGGCCATCGTTATACACACTCGTCTCAGCACTTAAGAAACAGATGCCATCGCAGCATCAGAGTAGGAATAGCTGACGGGGGGAAGGGTGAAGGGCTGAAAAACACGAATAAGGTTCGTGTCAGTAACCTGCTCTAATTCAACATATGAATTTTTCTTTCTCTTTTCTTTAGGTTTCCCCCTGTACCTTTTCCCCAACTATCTATGGCTCACCTGGTAATGACTGGTCAGCGGTGAGGACCCCTTGACCAACGTCCTAACAGGTTCGAGTCTTTAGGCCATCTCCTGGGCTAAAACTAATTCTTTCCTCCCTCCTCCTAGTGAGTGCATACTCAGTGTTCAAAACACATGACCAGCACCTTACCAGCCCTTATTAAACTATCTCTCAATGGTCACCTTCACCCAATGACCATCCTTGTTCGTTTTAATGAGTGACCCTCACAATTATTGGGGATGCCCGCTACACTAGTCAAGCCACATGAATATTCTTCCTTTTTAGTTGTGGCATGGGGGAAATGATTCATATCACTAGACTACATGTGATGGAGCGTCACATGCCTTGATGTGAGGCTAAGACACGTGACAAACAGAATAGAGGAAATGACAGTGTTGTATTCTGATCCTGCAATAGCCAACAGTCACTGAATTCCAGGCAGGAACAAAAGATAAAAAGTCAAATACGTGGCACTGCAAAGGCAACAGACTTGCTATGTGACCTGTTAGTGGTGTGGAATGAATGAGATGCCCATTTATTATCTTCAAAAAACGTGTTTACTTGTTTCTACACGTACACCTAGTTCTAAATCAAAAAAGGCAACCTGTACATTATTATTTGTTGACCTAGAAAAGAAAACGAAACACCCGAAGGCGCTGGGGAGGACCCAGAGAAGCACTGTCTTCACCCGCCTTTTGAGCAGTCCTGTACCACCCTTGGAGGCCTGCGCTGTGTTGACGATGGGTACAGGCACGCGCAGGACACTCCATTAAGATATCAAGGGACATAACTGCTCCTGAACAGAGGTAAATCAGACTACAGGATGCAACTCATAACAGCCTTAAAATAGTATCCCCATGGGTGTACCAGTACCCCGTATTTCATGACTGCAGAGCCCACCAGCAAAAGACACCACCCTCCAGCTGCCGAGCACACCCCACAGACCCAACCACCCCTGCCCATGGACAGATGAAGACAGTGCCACTCCAGACACAGCCAAGCTTTCGCCATACGGTCTTATGTGCCCTCAAGAGAGAATCCAAAGTTGTAGTCTTTCCCACTGTCAACAGGACTTTCCCTGTGGTCAGTGGGTCTTTCCTCACCATCACTGGACCTTTCTCCAAGCTCAGCCTAGTTAAGGCAAAGAAGAAAAAGAAACACCCGAAGGTGCTGGGGAGGACCCAGAGAAGCACTGTCTTCACCCGCCTTTTGAGCAGTCCCGAACCACCCTTGGAGGCCTGCGCTGTGTTGACGAAGTAAAGGCATGCGCAGGAAACTCCATTAAGATATCAAGGGACATAACTGCTCCTGAACAGAGGTAAATCAGACTACAGGATGCAACTCATAACAGCCTTAAAATAGTATCCCCATGGGTGTACCACCCACTGGCCCCACCGGCAAAAGACACCACCCTCCAGCTTCCGAGCACACCCCACAGACCCAACCACCCCTGCCCATGGACAGATGAAGACAGTGCCATTCCAGACACAGCCAAACTGTAGATTATTATTCGTTGACCTATTATTGACCTATAAGAAAAGCATCAGAACATAAAAAAAATCATGGAAAAGTTTAGTTGATCAACTTGTAAATCTGTGTAAATGCTGACCTTTTGGAAGATTCACAACAATCTGGTCTGAGGCTGCATGTGTCCATCATACCTGTGACAAACACATGGTGACAAGGACGAAAAGAGGCCATGCAGTGAAAATAAGATCGACGCGAAGCTTTCTGCAGAATGGTCCACAGATTAACCCCCTGACTGCCAAACTGTGCTGCAAGCAGATCAGTGTGTCTAGAATTGAAGGAGAGAGTTGTGTAGTTTTTTTTTTTTTTTTTTTTTTTAGAAATCAAAGGTACCATTGTTCGATGTTGAGAACCTAATCTTGTCACATTGGAGAGAGAGTTAAACACAGATGGGTACCCCGTACCCCCATAACCTGATGTATCTGCCCCATCTCCTCACGTTGTACCTACCATTAGCAGTCAGTCGACTTCTTCTTGTTGTATCATCATTCAACAAAGACAATGCTGCCAGACCATATTTAGAGCACAATGAATACCTTGGGGTCGCTTTAAAGTAATTCGGGAAAACGCCTCTCATCTAGACACCCTCCATTGTTCATGTAGAAATAATTGTTCATGGAAGAAGACAAAAAATTTTGTGTTTCAATAGCAGTGACGTCTCAAAGGCTATTTCCAGGGTGGCGGGATTACTTTTACAACTTTTTCCTCTAAACTGATTAAAATAAAGTTGACTTTTTAAAGTGGAGCTCAGCTTTGTTTGTCTTTCGTTCCCACGTCAATTCTTGGAATATCATTTACCAATAGATGGTTTAGAGTAAACCAGGGCAACACAGCAGATCCATCTCAAGAACTCTCGTCTGAACTTGGTCCCTGTGAAACAGTAAAGGAGAAAATTGACAGCGCTATTCGAGTAACATAAAAGATTGGTCACAGCATTTGCCAAACTCTGCCCAACCCACAAATTGCTGCTTTGGGTTGAATTGGTATAGCTGTAGTAATCCCAGATTAGATAGATACCTACAGGCATGGTCAGAACAAAAAAAGCACAAGACAGGCCTAGAATCATAACTGTCGTCCTGGAGGCTGTTTTTCTTCGACTGGCATGGATGTGTGAGGAATTGCTGTTGGTATTCACAGTCATGGAAGTGCTGGAAGAAGCATTGAACAAGGTCAAGGACAACATGATGTCACAGATTATGAGACAGACAGATGGGAGGAAAGAATACACTGTCAGAAGTACCCACGCCCCAAACATGCAGGACAAAATCCTCGTACCAAAGTGACCTGAAACTTGCACGTGTTGTCATCAGATGCCACCATCCCAAACAGAAAGTGGCAATGGAGAGCGCAGGCCACAGTCACAACAACAGCCACGATCTCTCCCAGGTTCTTCGCAGGGAGCACATCATCCTCATCTTGTGCGCGGCCATTTCACTGCCATCGTTCGCTGCACCGTCACACAGGTCAGCAGCCAGGAAGACGAAGTTCCGCAGGCATAAATAAGCCACTCACACAGCTTACATATCACAATGTGCACACTGTACAGTATCCACGTGAAGAAAATAGTACAGCCACGGACGTAACAAGCCCGCATACAACAAAATGAAGTCAGACACAGCAAGTCCCATTAGAATGACGTGTTGTGAAGAGTTGTTGTCCTTGACGCGACGCATCACAAAGATGGTGGCAATGTTCCAAAGCCACCCACCAGTAACAGGCATGGCGGCCATACTTTCCAAAGGAGAATGGCGACTTGGTTCTCCAGGACAGAGCATCCTGTGTCTGCTGTGTGTGCATGGTGATGTTCAGGGTTTCAGCATTGCTGTGTGTGGTGGTGTGGTTCATGGTTTTCACTGTGCTGTTTTTTTCCTTTTCACTGACGCTTACTCTGTTGTCAAAGCGAGAGTGGTTGATCTGACTTTTAATGCATGCAAAAAAAAAATGGGAATGAAAACGCTCACAAAAGTACAACTTGGTTTAGATTACTCTTTTTTTTAAGTGTTCAAGCTTCTCATTGCTCGTAAAACTGTAAACTTTTTTTTTCCCACACAGTTCAAGTCTTTTTATTTACAGACGTCGACAACTTCAATCATTTCTGGAACTGATTAAGACCCAAATCCTCAAAATGTAGATTGAAGATCAAGACATGTGATGAGAGTTGGAACAAAATATGAATTTCTTTTTTGTTTTGTTTTTTTTTTCAGCGCATCTTTCGTTCGTTTACTTTGCGTGACATTCTCAATGATGACTGTATTTCCACTCTTACCTAAACTGAGGATCTTCTGTCTTCATGTAGAAGATAGTAATATAGTTCATTATGATAATACACATAATGATAATGTTACTAATGATAATAATAATAATTAAAAAAATAATGATAATAATGATAATAATATATGATAACAATAATAAGTAATAGTAGTAGTGGTGGTAGTAGTAGTATTGTTGTTCTTGTTTTTAATGTTATTATTATTATCATTATTATTATTATTGTGATTATCATTATTACTATTCTTATTATTTCTGCTGTTGTAGTTATCATCATCATCATCATCATTATCACCATCATAATGTGGTGACTTCCCTCCTTAAGCAGGCTCACTGCAAGATCCAATAGAGACATGTGAAATGTGAACAAGAATGATATGAGAGTACTTGTACATCATGTATATAATGCACATTATGTTCACGACTCTGTGAAAACTGAAGAAGAAAAAACAAGCAAACACAATCAACTTTAAGAATCATTTTTTTTTAGCAGGCAGTCAAATCTGAAAAAAATATTGAAATGGTATGTAACACATATAGCATAACATTTAATAGCTCAAGTGAAATAGTACATTAACTTATTAAATGATCAATGAAAAACAAACTTTAAAATAACTACAACACACATACAAAATTAACTAGACAGTACATATGATACTTTATGTGAATGAATGTTACCTATGTGCATGCGTTCTGATGAAAGAAGAAACGTTTGTGAGGCTGGACTGCATAGTTTGTGTGTATACTGAAATAGGTATGTTTTTAATGCTTTCTTGAATGCAACTTTTGGTTTGATGAAGTGGATAGTAAAAAGTAAAGAAAGAACAGGTAGGTTAGCATGCCCCAGTACTCTAAACAAATGCTGTTGGTGACATCAAATCATGTAGTAGAAATATGTCAGCACAGAGTACATAGAACACAAGACATTCCCCCATCCTCCCTGTAAGGTGTGTTTAAAAAGAGTTGTGTAAACACTTTTTTTTTTTTGGTTAATGACTTGTGAGTTGACTTCAGCATGGTGATAGCCCTGATATGGACATTTGCAGTCAGCTGGGCTATAAGCAACATTACCATTTACCCTGTAACGTGACAGTTGCCAGCCACACCATCCTCCCTCCTTCCCACCTCTCCTCTCAAATCCCCCTCTCCTCCCTCCTTCACTCACTCACTCACTCTCTTACAAAGGGCAATTAAGATTGCCCATCTGCATCATTTTTCAGTATCTACTCTCACTCCTCACACCCCTCCTCCTGTCATCCTCTCCCCGCAGTCTGTCGGGTGTTTCCTTTGATGCAAGTCAACCCCATGCGGGTTGCCAGCTTCACTCCCCCTCCTTTCTCCTCTCCTCCCTCGCTTATCTAGTCGTGCAGGTGATCGCTCGTGGATGTGATAAAGTCTGCGGTGCTGTCTCATGTACTTCAGAGAAAGCTATCACACTCCCTCTTTCACTTCTATCCCTGCACACACACCCCTGCCCATAGTGCGATCTGCCTGTACATGATGCAAGTACACGGACTGGCAAGATGTCCATTCTACCCACATCTGGACAGGTGGGGACAAAGAAGCTTTGTTCATTCACTTAAAGGCTAAACCTACCACCAACATCTAAGAGATTGTGTTCTGAATTGTCTACACATTTCCTCACACTGAAGGAGGTGGAGATGACTGTCCCATACCAGATCACCCCCCCCCCCCCTCCCCTGTGCCCCCCATAACAACCACAACCACCCACCACCCACCCACCCACCCACCCCACCCACCCCCCCCACCCCCACCCCCACCCCCCCACCCCCCACCCCCCCACCCACCCCCACCCTCCACCCCCCACCTCACCCCACCGCCCTTCTTTTCTATGGTGATATTATTGGCTGTCATATTATTCTCAAAGCCTGTCAATCAAACAGGCATCAGAGAATGGATGTGTAGTTTAGCACACAAAAAAGGGGACCAAAGTCTTCTCACCTCATAGCGCTACCAAAGGCCGTAAGACTGATGTAAGACTGATCACCAACAGTGAACCAACACAGAAAACGGGTGTTTACCAGACAGGGGAACGCTCATCTCTCCTACTCTGAGATCCTGTAAGGTTTCACTGTTCAACCTGGAAGAACTGTAAGTTTAAACTAGGTTTTTAAGTCTTGAGACTATGCATTGCTTGTATGTATGCCACATGTTTTAACAGTGTAACTTTTGCCACCTCTTGGTAAAAACTGTTAAGATGCTTGATTAACATTCTATGTTAACCATATGACTTTGTCCCTACATTCCTTACTATCTGTTAAAATGATCAGTGAATCCTATCTTCTGACAGGATAACAGTATGCCAATACTGGGTGGAAACTATTCAGGTGATATATGAGCAGCACTGTTGATTATCTTAATGCCTTAGAGTTGGTGACTCTAATCAACCAGTGTACTTGGGCTAAGTGTATTCCAAACTACTTCAGCTTGGTTTATAAGTAAAAATTGAAGGGTTGTTTACTTGAACTGTTTAGCATTTCATTGCTGTCTCCTATACCACTTGTTAAAATCCACACAAAATCTGGATGAAGGACAAACGTGAAGACTGAGAATTCTTCCTGAGCCATTCTTGAGTGTCTTCAACAGTCCTGAGAAAGGTGAAAAAAAAATCTTTCCATGACTAGTACCAAAAGGTTGCTCTTTCCATCACTAGAAAGAGAGATAGTGGAAGATGGAGGTTAAAGTTTATACTCAACTACTCTGTGACTCTAATAGAGAAAACGTCTAAGTCCTG
>JADBJO010017923.1:22500-25000 GCA_016801955.1 Conus betulinus | reverse complement strand
TTCGAAACTGTTAACATTCCTAGAGAAAATAGAAAAAAAAAAAGGAAACTAAGAAATCAATGATTTAACACGATTCCTTTTTTTTCGTTACAATTTAAGAATCGTTTACGATCCTATCTTCGAGCTTGGCTAAGAGAGAGAGAGAGAGAGAGAGAGAGAGAGAGAGAGAGAGAGAGAGAGAGAGAGAGAATACTAGTGTACGCTGTCTTCCGTATCATCCTGACAGAGGCAAGTTTCAAAATGGAGCGACTGAAGGTGGAAAACGAAGCAAAATTTTAGAAAGAGAGGGGGTTAGTTACCATCAATGACATAGACAAACAAAGCACAGGACAAGTGTATTGTTCTGTGCTTTGTTTGTCTATATCCTTGGCGGTAACCAACCCCCTCTCTTTCTAAAATCTAACACAGGCAGTCAAACACACTCTTGACACTTACGGTATGCAGTTGTCTTTCTTGCAGTACCTTTTGATGTCAAAAGGGGATTTTTTCCCAGATAGATACATATACAGAGCTCTTCGTGTCTCAATCTCCATCGCGTGTGCACTCGTTTAAGAGATATATATGCAAGGTAAAGATTCCAAAATTCATGAACTTTGATATGTTATGAAAATCAAACATATAGGGATCGCTGTAAGGACAAAAGCAAGATAGGCATTACAGGGAGAAAAGAGAATTACATTTTCACAGGGATAACTAATTTGTCAGTCGTTTATAGACAAGCCAAGTTTTAAACTTTATGGCATATCTAGGCATTTCGTGAAGCAATGAGGATTCATTGCTGGAAAGAAACAATTTTTTTAAAGAAAGAAAAAGTGTAAATTCATCCAAGCCTAGAAGTTTTACTTAAAAGAATCACATCAGTACAGGAAATCTTAGAAGCCCCAAATACGCTGCAAACTGAAAGAGCAGCAAAACTGATGGTTTGTTTGTTTGTATATTCGTTTCTTTTGGTTTGGTTTGTTGGTTTGGTTTGGTTTGGTTTGGTTTTGGTTTGGTTTGGTTGGTTCATAATTTTCCTTGAAACTCGTTCAAGATTTGGCGTTTTACAAATTATTCGAAGAGAAAATAACAATATGTCTACCGAAAAACTTAGTGGCATGTATCATCAGAAAAAATGTTTGTCAACATTGGATAGTTGTGCACAGCAAATAGTACAATAACAGTCCCGCACCACTATTCTACAGGAAGGTTAGTTCTGTGCTTTAATTCATTTGTTCGCCAGCTTTAAATCATGCGCAGTGTGATCTCGGAACTGTGCGGATGTGGTGTAGCTTTTGTGGACTACTTGGCCTGCAGTGACAGACCCTAGATGAAATAGTTGATCAAACTCCAGGCAATTACACCGAAGACAAGACGGCTTTAGAATTTTGCCGTAAGTTATCCATATTTGGGAGAAAAACAATCCTATTTTAAGAACGCATTCGATGTGATCCATCTTGGCATGATTATGTGCATACTACCTGTTTTACTCAACTGCAGTTGTGTCTGATCTGCCCCATTCCCCATTTGTCTCACTCCCGGTGTCGAGCTTCAGAAAATGAAGGGAGAAGGAGTACCTTGGTCAAGGATCTGATTAGTTCAGTTTCCCTAAGACTCGCTTGAAACCCTAATGTTGCTTCTTTCCGCGAAACAGTAAATATACAAAATGTAACACTGTGGCACAAAAGTTGTCACTTGTGATCTGCACTATATGCCGATAGGACACACCCAGCCCAGTTGGAGAAGAGCAGGCGAGAAATGTGGATTGGAATAGGCAGCAAGAACACAGACACACAGGCAAACAGACACTCCAGAAGGTGCTTGTTATATTTAGGTAGAGATGGTTAGTTTGGTTTTTGGATCAGATTTATCTTGGCAGATGTAAGCGTCAGAAAAATGGAAATGTTACATCACATTAGTGGAGAACTTTTTTTAACATGAAGATTTAATATCGAAAGAAACTATACCTTACCTGTAAGCCTTGTCAATAGATTTTTTGCCTGTTCATCTACCGTGTCCCTTCTCCATAGAGATTAATCCATTGTGTGGGTCAAACACGACTGTGTGGTTCCAGCCTTCACATTAGATTCCACAGTACAATCAATTCTGTTTAGAAGACAGTCGGGGCAAAGAAACCCGACAACTAGATGCTTCTGGGTGGACTCGAACCCACCTACTCCCAGCCCACAACCCTGTGACTCTAACCACAGCACTACGACAGCTGAATTTAGATGTTCAAATGTTTGAAGCAGAAGGATGAGTGAGTGAGTTCTTTAATATAGAGTCTGTTCAACCTTGGTGATATTAGACTTTAAAAAGGAGGAGGGGAAGGGGGCCGTTTATAAGAATCTGTTGATTTGACGCATGGAAAGCACTTTTGCAATTTGCATAATTCTGGTTTGTGGGTTGTTGTTTTGATAGAATCATGTGCAGTCACATCCATGTTCGATTCTTTATGTGATGAAGTAATATTGAACAGTGAAAAAGAAAATGGTCCACTGATAAAAGACTTGAACAATCG
>JADBJO010017923.1:10000-17500 GCA_016801955.1 Conus betulinus | reverse complement strand
ATCCAGACCAGGAGAATTAATCATTCGTGCATTCATGATGTCATACCTGCATCAGAGAAAACACTCGACCCATACTGTCATGATGCCCTGTCTGCATCAGAAAACGTGCTGACCTCTTCAACTCTCCTGTCACTGGGGAAACGATGAGATCCGACTCCTCTACCCGGGGTCTTCAATTGCTGGGGCTGAACTATCGGTGTGTTCCCCACACCATGGCCATCGTTACACGCCCGTCTCAGCACTTAAGAAACAGATACCATCGCAGCATCAGAAGAGGAATAGCTGACGGGGTGAAGGGTGAAGGGCTGAAACACGAATAAGGTTCGTGTAAGTAAACTGTTTCCAATTCAACATATGAATTCTTTCTTTCCCTTTTCTTTAGGTTCCCCCCCCCCCCCCCCCCCCCCCCCCGTACCTTTCTCCAACTATCTATGGCTCACCTGGTAATGACTGGTCAGCGGTGAGGACCCCTTGACCAACGTCCTGACAGGTTCGAGGCTTTAGGCCATCTCCTGGCTAAAACTAATTCTTTCCTCCCTCCTCCTAGTGAGTGCATACTCAGTGTTCAAAACACATGACCAGCACCTTACCAGCCCTTATTAAACTATCTCTCAGTGGTCACTTTCACCCAATGACCACCCTTGTTTGTTTTAATGAGTGACCCTCACAATTATTGGGGATGCCCTCTACACTAGTCAAGCCGCTTGAATATTCTTCCTTTTTAGTTGTGGCATGGGGGAAATGATTCATATCACTAGACTACATGTGATGGAGCATCACATGCCTTGATGTGAGGCTACGTCACGTGACAACAGAATAGAGGAAATGACAGTGTTGTATTCTGATCCTGCCTGCCATAGCCAACAGTCACTGAATGAAACATTTCCAGGCAGGAAAAAAAATAAAAGTCAAATACGTGGCATTGCAAATGCAACAGACTTGCAATTTGACCTGTCAGTGGTGTGGAATGAGATGCCCATTTATTATCTTCAAAAAACGTGTTTACTTGTTTTCTACATGTACACCTAGTTCTAAATCAAAAAGGCAACCTTTAGATTATTATTCGTTGACCTAGAAAAGAAAACGAAACACTCGAAGGTGCTGGGGAGGACCCAGAGAAGCATGTCTTCACCCACCTTTTGAGCAGTCCTGTACCCACCCTTGGAGGCCTGCGCTGTGTTGACGATGGGTACAGGCACGCGCAGGAGACTCCATTAAGATATCAAGAGACATAACTGCTCCTGAACAGAGGTAAATCAGACTACAGGATGCAACTCATAACAGCCTTAAAATAGTATCCCCATGGGTGTACCAGCCCGTATTTCATGACCGCAGAGCCCACCGGCAAAAGACACCACCCTCCAGCTTCTGAGCACACCCCAAAGACCCAACTACCCTTGCCCATGGACAGATGAAGACAGTGCCACTCCAGACACAGCCAAGCTTTCGCCATACGGTCTTATGTGCCCTCAAGAGAGAATCCAAAGTTGTAGTCTTTCCCACTGTCAACAGGACTTTCCTTGTGGTCAGTGGGTCTTTCCTCACTGTCACTGGACCTTTCTCCAGGGTCAGCCTAGTTAAGGCAAAAAAGAAAAGAAACACCCGAAGGTGCTGGGGAGGACCCAGAGAAGCACTGTCTTCACCCGCCTTTTCAGCAGTCCCGTACCACCCTTGGAGGCCTGCGCTGTGTTGACGATGAGTACAGGCACGCGCAGGACTCTCCATTAAGATATCAAGGGACATAACTGCTCCTGAGCAGAGGTAAATCAGACTACAGGATGCAACTCATGACAGCCTTAAAATAGTATCCCCATGGGTGTAACAGCCCGTATTTCATGACTGCAGAGCCCACTGTCAAAAGACACCACCCTCCAGCTTCCTAGCACACCCCACAGACCCAACCACCCCTGCCCATGGACAGATGAAGACAGTGCCATTGCAGACAAGGCCAAACTGTAGATTATTATTCGTTGACCTACTATTGACCTATAAGAAAAGCATCGGAACATAAAAAAGATCATGGAAAAGGCTTAGTTGATCAGCTTGTAAATCTGTGTAAATGCTGACCTTTTGGTCCGAGGCTGCATGTGTCCATCATACCTGTGACAAACACATGGTGACAAGGACGAAAAGAGGCCATGCAGTCAAAATAAGGTCGACGCGAAGCTTTCTGCAGAATGGTCCACAGATTAACCCCCTGACTGCCCAATTGTGTTGCAAGCAGATCAGTGTGTCTAGAATTGAAGGAGAGAGTGGTGTAGTTTTTTTTTTTTTTTTTTTTTTTAGAAACAAAGGTGCCATTGTTCGATGTTGAGAACCTAATCTCGTCACATTGAAGAGAGAGTTAAACACAGATGGGTACCCCATACCCCCATAATCTGATGTATCTTCCCCATCTCTCCTCACATTGTACCTACCAGTAGCAGTCAGTCGACTTCTTCTTTTATCATCATTCAACGAAGACAGTGCTGCCAGACCATATTTAGAGCACAATGAGTACCTCTTGGGTCGCTTTAAAGTAATTCGGAAAAACGCCTCTCCTCTAGACACTCTTCATCGTTCATGTAGAAATAATTGTTCATGGAAGAAGACAAAATTGTTGTGTTGAATAGCAGTGACGTCTCAACGGCTATTTCCAGGGTGGCGGGATTACTTCTACAACTTTTTCCTCTAAACTGATTAAAATAAAGTTGACTTTTTAAAGTGGAGCTCAGCTTTGTTTGTCTTTCATTCCCACGTCAATTCCTGGAATATCATTTACCAATAGATGGTTTAGAGTAAACCAGGGCAACACAGCAGATCCATCTCAAGAACTCTCGTCTGAACTTGGTCCCTGTGAAACAGTAAAGGAGAAAGTTGACAGCGCTATTCGAGTAACATAAAAGATTGGTCACAGCATATGCCAAACTCTGCCCAACCCACAAATTGCTGCTTTGGGTTGAATTGGTATAGCTGTAGTAATCCCAGATTAGATAGATACCTACAGGCATGGTCAGAACAAAAAAAGCACAAGACAGGCCTAGAATCATAACTGTCGTCCTGGAGGCCGTTTTTTTCTTCGACTGGCATGGATGTGTGAGGAATTGCTGGTGGTATTCACAGTCATGGAAGTGCTGGAAGAAGAAGCATTGAACAAGGTCAAGGACAACATGATGTCACAGATTATGAGACAGACAGATGGGAGGAAAGAATACACTGTCAGAAGTACCCACGCCCAAACATGCAGGACAAATCTTCGTACCAAATTGACCTGAAACCGCACGTGTTATCATTAGAGATCACCATCCCAAACAGAAAGTGACAATGGAGAGCGCAGGCCACAGTCACAACAACAATAGCCACGACCGTCCAGGTTCTGTGCAGGGAGCACATCATCCTCATCTTGTGCGGCCATTTCACTGCCATCGTTCGCTGCACCGTCACACAGGTCAGCAGCCAGGAAGACGAAGTGCTGCAGGCATAAATGAGCCACTCACACAGCTTACATATCACCGCGTGCAACTAAACAGATCCACCTTGAGAAAATACACCAGCCACTGACGTAACAAGCCCGCATACAACAAAATGAAGTCAGACACAGCAAGTCCCATTAGAATGACGTGTTGTGAAGAGTTGTTGTCCTGATGCGACGCATCACAAAGATGGTGGCAATGTTCCCAAAGCCACCCACCAGTAACAGGCATGGCGGCCATACTTTCCAAAGGAGAATGGCGACTTGGTTCTCCAGGGACAGAGCATCCTGTGTCTGCTGTGTGTGCATGGTGATGTTCAGGGTTTCAGCATTGCTGTGTGTGGTGTGGTTCATGGTTTTGACTGTGCAAGTTCTCCTTTTCACTGATGATGCTTACTCTGTCGACAAAGCAAGAGTAACTGATTTGACTTTTTTAGAATGTGAAAAAAAAAGCCATGAAAACACTCACAATAGTATAACTCGGTAGATTACTCTTTTTCATTTTCGTTTTAGTGTTCAAGCTTGTAATTGCTTATAAAGCTGTAAACTTTCTCTCCCACCCTCCCCCCCCCCCCCCCCCCTCCCCCCAATTCAAGTCTTTTTATGACAAATGTAGACCACTTTCAATCGTTACTGAAACTGATCCAGACCAATATCTTCAAAATGTAGACCGAAGATTCTGACATGAGATTAGAGTTGGAACAAAAGATGAGACTCTTTTTGTTTTATTTGTGTTTCGTTTTTTCAACTTCTACATATTTCTTACATTCTCAATGACAATGGCTATTTTTCCCCTTTTATTTAAGCAGAAGATCTGTCTGCATGTAGAATGTGTCAATAATGATGATGATGATGATGATGATGATGATAGTAGTAGTAGTAGTAGTAGTAGTAGTAGTAGCAGCAGCAGCAGCAATAAGTAGTAGTAGTCGTAGTAGTAGTAGTGTTAGTAGTAGTAGTTGTAGTACATGTAAAAGGGCAAAAGTCTGTCCCCTCTAATGGCGGACAGATTTGAAGTTGTTGTTTCCACTAGATTGTCTAGCCAATATTTCAGCGTTGGTGACATGTTTGTGTTCCGAAAACCACTGACGTCATTTTCACAAGTGTACTCTTTTGTGTGAAGTAAAGAAAATCGTTGAACTGTCGTTTGGTGCTTTTGGTTTGCTGTTAGAGCTGGCATGGCATCGGCAAACAAAAAGCTCACAGAGGAGACGAAAAAAAAAAATACATTGTGTCGTTGATAGACCAGGGGCTTCGGGTGTGTGAGGTGACAAATGTGCTGCACTTGAACAGGTCCAGGAAAGTTTACAAGCGCTATTGTGACAGAAAAACAGTAGAAAACAAACCTAGGGGTGGTAGGCCCACAGTGTTCACAAACAGGTGCGTGTCTGCACTGTCGAAGATCGTAAAACGGGACAGATCTGTCACAGCTCAAGGAAGTGAGCAGAAAGAAGTGGCTGCAGTACTGCAGGAGTAAACTTCACTGGACTGTGAACGATCAGTAGAAAAATGTTATTTTTTCTGTGATGAAATGACCATTGTGATCAAACCCAATGGACGTGTAAATACTATGGAGGAAAGTCGAAGAGAAATGGTCAGTGCTTTCTCTGTGCAGCGTCCATCTTTGCCCGAAGACTACATTGAAATTGATGGTGTGGGGATGCATTTTGTATGACAGAGTTGGACATCTGGTGTTCGTGGAAGGCAATAAGAACAGTCAGAAGTACACTGGTGTGCTGGAAAACAACTTTCTGCCGTTTTGTTGCCGACCACTACCCAAACAAACGTTGGTACCTGCAAGAAGACAACGCCTCTGTTCACCACTCAGCTCACACCGAGACCTGGAAGCGACAGCACAGAGTTCCCGTGTTTTTTCTGGCCCCCCTCAAAGTCCAGATCGAAATCCGATCGAGAACGTATGGCAAGTCCTCAAGACACGTGAAAAACAAACATTCGCCGCATCAGTTTTGTCGCAGATCTGTGCACACTCACCACTTGCTGGAATCAACTGACTGTTGCCTGCCTCCACTCCCTCTACGACTCTCTACCGAGACGCTGTCAGCATCTTTTGAGTCGGAAGGGCCAGATTACCAAGTACTAGCAAGTTAATTGCAGCCTAAAGGTAGGAATAATAAGTTTTCAGCAACAGGTGCCTGTAAGTAGTCAGCGCCGGAAGTGCCGAAAGGGGACATACTTTTGCCCATGAGTGTAGTAGTTGTAGTATCATTAGTATTTTTACTATTATTATCATTGCTGTTGTTGCAGTTGTGATCATCATCATCATCATCATCATCATCATCATCATCATTATCATCATGATAATGTGGTGACTTATATACCATGGTTCTGCCCTCTATAAGCAGGCTCACTGCAAGATCCAATAGAGACACGTAAAATATGAAAAAGAATAATATGAGATGACTAGTACATCATGTATGTAATGCACATTATGTTCAGACTCTGTGAAAATTGGGAAAAAAAAAAATCAAATCTAATAATCTGACGCCAAGAGCACACACACAAGCAGCCGTGTCTCCCTGATGAGTCCGATCCAGCGGACGAAAGGCCTCGGAGCAGGCGATACACATAGATCTGCCTTCGAGAGGGATTGCGATAGTTTTCCTCATGCAGCTAGTGAAGGGTTTTCATATTTATGATATACATTTTCCCATTTACTTCATCATCAATTTTTGTTGTTGTTGTTGTTTTTTTTACCTCAATTTTAAATCTTTGCCAAGTCATTACTATTATGATGGAAGAATTGTTAACCTGCACTTGTTTTCCCCCACTACTTAATTGTTCAGCATTATATTGTTTGGTTAATCAGTGGGTGATTGCATCTCTTAGGAGATCCAAGGAAAGGTTGTTCTGCACAATTCGTAGCCGCTGACAATGCTTGGGTTATTGAACAGCAGAGCTGACTACTCAGACTGTTTCATATCTTTTGATCTCCCTTGCATCCTTAAATGGATCCTCAAACATAGGCTCAAAGATTGTCTCTTACATTTTATACTGTTTGCGTAATGTTTTTAGTTTTCAAACAACTTTTTCCTCTCCACACTTTCGTTTTGTTTAATTCTACTACCTTTCGCTGGCTGCTTTGGGGGTGCTGTTGGATTCTTTTTCGAACACTTGGCGGTCGGAACACCACAGAATTATGGACTGTGGTGTGTCTCTGTCTGACGCCAAGAGCACACACATACAAGCAGCCGTGTCTCCCTGATGAGTCCCATCCAACGGACGAAAGGCCTTGGAGCAGGTGATACACATAGATTTGTCTCTTCGAGAGGGATTGGAGCAGGTGATACACATAGATTTGCCTTCGAGAGGGATTGTGATAGTTTTCTCATGCAACTAGTGAAGGATTTTCGTATTTAGGATATATATTTTTTTCCCATTTACTTCATCTTCAGATTTTTTTTTCCCTCAATTTTTAATCTTTGCCAAGTCATTTACTATTATGACGAAAAAATGTTAACCTGCACTTGTTTTTTTCCCCACTACTTAATTGTTCAGCATCAAATCTAAGAATCATTAAAAAAAAAAAAAAAAAAGCAGGCAGTCAAATATGAAATAATATTAAAATGGTATATAACATATGTAGCATAACATTTAGTAGCTCAGGTGAACTAGTTCATTAGCTTATTAAATGTTTAATTAAATTGCACTAAAAAAAAAAACTAACCTACAGCACACATACAAAATTAACAAGACAGCACATAGGGTACTTGAATCTGAATGAATGTTACCTTTCTGCATGCGTTCTGACGAAAAGATGAAACATTTGGAAGGCTGGACTGGATAGTTTGTGTTGTATACCTGACACAGGTATCTTTTTCTTGAATACATCTCTAGGTTTAAAGAAGTCGATAGTTTTTTTTTTTTTTCAGGAAAGCTGGAATGAGGCAGGGAATAGTTAATAGTAAATAAAGAACAGGTAGGTTAGCATGCCCAGAACTCCAAACAAATGCTGTTGGTAAACTCAAATCGCCTAGCAGAAATCTGTCCAGTACAGAGCACACAGAACAAAAGACACCCCCTTTCAGAGG
>JADBJO010017923.1:0-5000 GCA_016801955.1 Conus betulinus | reverse complement strand
TGTTGTTCATTCGTTTGTAGTCGGTGTTTTCCTCCTTCTTCTTCTGTCAGTCGTCCCAGGCAGATGTCTGGGTGATGATGGTATCTTGCCTTGTTGCCTTCCCTCCCAAGGCCATCTTCAGGACTACCGGGCGGTCGTCTTCGTACTGAGTGGCGACTGTCCTGTGCCGCATGAGGCCCACTCAGGAAACAGGCAGGACAGCAGTTACCAAGCCGCCTTGCAAAGGATCCACGTCACGTTCCCACTTCTCCCTTCCCAAGGAGAGGGCCCTGCTGGTCTTGCAGGCCTCGGTGAAGTCGCAGAATGGCAGCGCCCTGTCGCCGAATGCCCCACAGCCTCGAGAGCCGTCCCCCGGCGATACAGACTAGACCCGTCGTCACTGTTGGTGCGAGGATGGCAGGCTGCGCCGCCCTGCGTCTGTGTGGATGAGAGAATTTAAGAAAGAGGGCCTAGTGACTAATCACTTAGCAGATGTCTGACCTACGTTTTAGCCCAACGTGCTGGTCAGACCGTGAGTGCTCTACCTAACTGGTTGTGCCATTATTATCATTGTATGTATGTGTAATGAATGTACATCTGTGTGTTGTGTGTGCGCGTGTGTGTGTGTGTGTGGGGGGGGGGGGGGGGGGGGGGGGGGCACGGGACCATGCTTTTTGTGCCAGTGTATGCAGTGTGCTTAATTAGTTTTTTATTGAAAGTCTTTTCATCGTGTCGATTATTTTGGACTCTAGCATCAAAAACAGCAAACCTTTGTTGATTTTTTAACATAATCAAAAAAGATTAAAAACGGGGAGAAAAAGAAGGAGAAGAGAAGAAGAAGAGAGAGAGAGAGAGAGAGAGAGAGAGAGAGAGAGAGAGAGAGAGAGAGAGAGAGAGAGAATTACAAGAAACGAGCTGTAGGACGACATTACAAATTACTGGGTAATCTAAATATTGAAAGGTTGAAAAGATTAAACTTATCCCAAAAGATCTTAACATTAGAAACAGGCAAAATACATTTAACGACTTCCGGAGGTAAGAAAGTTTTCATTGCAGCACATTTTACCAGTATATGCTCAATTGTCAGTCCTGCAGAGCAGACACACTTACTGTCTTTCCAGTACTCTGTCGTTAAAACATTTAACAAAAGTCTGCACGACAAGGTAACAATTGATCCTGAAAAATAACCCAGAAGAGAAAAAACGTCGTATCGTTTCATTTTCTATCACGTTACATATTTCTACTGAAGATAAACTGCAAGGCAGTTCAATAACATTCAAAGTGTTTTCTCGCCCCATTTTTTTCGAGATGGTCAACGTATTCACTGTAATAGATCCACAATGGGGTGGTATCCAACAAAAGTCAGTATTGGACCCTTTCAATTAAATGCAATGAATCAAATATTTTATTTTAAGGATAACGTTATGACTGTAATTAAATGATGAAGCAAGGGATTGCAAGACTGATTTAGAATCTACACAAAAAGAAAATATAACAGATTTAGTGGTAGATTAATCAAATATGACAGAGCCTTAAGAATAGCTATTAGTTCTGCTGTAAAATTCGAAATGTCTGTGCCAAGATGATAAAACTTTTCAACTTTTAAAGATGGAGTAACAAAGCCAAAGCCCGCATGATGATCTTCTAGCACAGAACCGTCAATATAAACCTTAAGATGATCTGAATAAGTTTCAGATACATATGTTTTAACTGTTGTACTTAAATATTTGGATTGTCATCTTTTCGTAGATCTGTATAATCAAAGTCAAAACTACCTTTCGTCAATTCCCAGTGAGGAACAGGCGTGACATTCATAATGGGGGCAACACTTTCCGGGGTGATATTGGAGTCTTCAGATAATTCAGAGACATAATGTGCTACAGTCTGCAACTTATATTATTCCTTGCTTCCTTTGAATAGTCCATATCAGATCTCGTGTGCATCTCTGCAAAAGTGAATTTTCAACGGTGTTCGCTCTTATTGCATACTTTGCTGATGTCAGCTTCCTCATTTCATCAAGAGGTAAAACACCAGCCATTCTATACAATTTTGTTGTGCTCGTATGCGGTGCGCCAGTGCATGTGCGTGTGCGTATGTGTGTATGTGGGGGGGGGGTGCGTGTACACGCGCATACCCGTGCGCACTTGTGTGCGGTTGTGTGCGTGTGTCTGTATCTGTGTGATCTGTAGACTTGTGTGTGTGCGTGCGTGCGTGTGTGTGTGTGTGTGTGTGTGTGTGTGTGTGTGTGTGTGTGTGTGTGTGTGTGTGTGTGTCTATGTGTCTGTGTGTGTGTGATCTGTAGACTTTGTGAGTGTGTGTGTGTGTGTGTGTGTGTGTGTGTGTGTGTGTGTGTGTGTGAGCATGCTTCTGCGAGAGGATCTGACAGTGTCATGTTATCAGTCTGAAGATGCTGGCCTGTCGCGCCCTCTGTTGCTGATGTACGCCATCCTCCTCGGTCCTTTCTGCAGGCGTTGTTGTCTCCACCTGCATTTGAAGTGGCTTTAAAGGGGGAGAAAAGGGGGGGGGGAGGGGTAGGTAGGTGGGTGTCTTGATTTTGCCATACAACAAAGGGTGGGAAGCTTGCTCCTGTTTGCTGCCTAGCTTGGAGAGTTTTGTCAGCTTTCTCATTGCCCGTAACTTAACAGTGTGAGAGTAATATATATATATGTGTGTGTGTGTGTGTGTGTGTGTGTGTGTGTGTGTGTGTGTGTGTGTGTGTGTGTGTGCGTGCGCGCGCGCGCGCGCGCGCATGTCTGTGTATTTGTGTGTGTGTGTGTGTGTGTGTGTGTGTGTGTGTGTGTGTGTGTGTGTGTGTGTCTGTGTGAGTGCGCATATGTGTGCGTGCGTGCGTGCAGTGTGTGTTTGTGTGTGTGACTGCGTGTGTTTTGTGAGGTCCACCGTAACACCAAATTTGGTTTAGTGTCCACGCTTGAATCTCCCCTCCGGTTTCCTGGAGGATCTGGTCTGTCTGGTTGGATTGAAGACAGTGGAAAAGAACTCGGCAGCCGGTGAGGAAGACAGTGTGAGATGATGTATACCTTTTCTTGAACCTAGGGTCTGAGCAGCTGGAAGTATTGTGTGAGATGATGTATACGTTTTCTTGAACTTAGGGTCTGAGCAGCTGGAAGTATTGTGTGAGATGATTATACCGTTTCTTGAAGTTAGGGTCTGAGCAGCTTGAAGTAGTGCGAGAGATGATGTATACCGTTTCTTGAAGTTAGGGTCTGAGCAGCTTGAAGTATTGTGTGAGATGATGTATACCGTTTCTTGAAGTTAGGGTCTGAGCAGCTGGAAGTATTGTGTGAGATGATGTATGCCGTTTCTTGAAGTTAGGATCTGAGCAGCTGGAAGTATTGCGAGAGATGATATATGCCGTTTCTTGAACTTAGGATCTGAGCAGCTGGAAGTATTGTGTGAGATGATGTATGCCGTTTCTTGAAGTTAGGATCTGAGCAGCTGGAAGTATTGCGAGAGATGATGTATGCCGTTTCTTGAACTTAGGGTCTGAGCAGCTTGAAGTAGTGCGTGAGATGATGTATATCATTTCTTGAAGTTAGGATCTGAGCAGCTGGAAGTATTGCGCAGGATTGAAATAGCTCTGAAGCTGGAGAAGGATGCAGACAGACAGAGTGAGTGTGTACATGAAGGTATCAATGTGTGCGTGCGACGTGCGTACTATCGAGTGTGCGTGAATGGAAATGATTGTGCAGGCTGTTAGACACATGTGTTGAGGAGAGAGAGAGAGAGAGAGAGAGAGAGAGAGAGAGAGAGAGAGAGAGAGAGACAGAGAGAGAGAGAGAGAGAGAGAAGACACGACAAGACAACAAGACAAGACAAGACTAGACTAGACAAGACAAGCTAAGACAAAATTCTTTATTTACGAGGATAACAGAGAAGCACTGGTATTTTTTTAATCCAGTCCTCGCCCTGACTAGCGTCAACAATACAAATTCAGATAAGGCAGTAAATGTAGAAGCATTCAGAGAGGCTAGAAAAGAAATAAGGAGAAATGAGAGAGAGAGAGAGAGAGAGAGAGAGAGAGAGAGAGAGAGAGAGAGAGAGAGAGAGACAGACAGAGACAGAGAGACAGAGAGAGACACACACAAGAATGGAAAGAGTACGGGGAAGGAGAGAGAGAGAGGTGGGGGGGGGGGGCGAGAGTGGGTAAGGTGGGTTAGGGGAAAGAGCACGTAGTTATTATGCATGTATAGAGAACAATCAAACAAGCAGAAAGTACTGATGAAAAACATGAAGCATGAGAGTATGGAGACAATTTTGAAGCACGAGAAAAAAAAGACTAAAATAGAGCACAAGTGTGTGTGTGTGGGGGGGGGGGGGGGGGGGACGCACACTGATAGCCCAGTCACCAGGAGGGTGGGGGGTGGGGGTTATGTCATATGGATGACAAATATGCGTACGTCATTCCAGCAGAAAATAGTTACGGGGGAGAGAGAGAGAGAGAGAGAGAGAGAGAGGGAGGGAGAGAGAGAGAGAGAGAGAGAGAGAGAGAGAGAGAGAGAGAGAGAGAGAGAGAGAGAGAGTAAGCGTAAGAATGCAAGCATAATACAAGAAGGCAGCAGTTACAGGGAAACTCTCTCTCTCTCTCTCTCTCTCTCTCTCTCTCTCTCTCTCTCTCTCTCTCTCTCTCTCTCTCTCTCTCTCAAGAGATACACTTATTAAACAGAATAGCGTATGCCTTTCAAGAACAAAACACTTTCTTAATAGTCAGGTTCATACATTAGGCAAGGAGGGTAGTGGTGGTGGAGGGTGGTGGGTTTATTGTGGAGTATGCAACAAATACCACATAAGATGGTTGAAATAAAGGTGTTTAAAGGTTGATATCCATTGGTGTTGTTTGATTGACTCAGGGAGCGAGTTCTATTCCAAGAACCTGAATATGTTAAACTCGATTTGAATATTTCAATCTTTGGAATAGGGATCTGGATTCTGGGTAGTGTCCTTGAGAAATTGATTGAGAATCTGTGAACTAATGTTGAGGGTGCCTTCACAGACACAATCTT
>JADBJO010017922.1:0-36467 GCA_016801955.1 Conus betulinus | reverse complement strand
CTAGGGCCACGGAAGGCGGTGGTGTGTGTGTGTGTGTGTGTGTGTGTTGTCTGTGTGTGTGCCATGTCGTGTTTATTATCCCACACAGCGTAGAGATCGGGGGTATAGGGGGGGGTGTGTGTTTTTTTGTTTTAGTGGTTGTATGTTTTTGCGGTGTGTTGTGGTGGGGCATGTGGGTGGTGTTTTAGTTTTGATGGGTCTGGAGTGTTGTGGAGAAAGGGGGTGCAGGGCAGTGGGCAGCAGGGACGGCAGAAGGGAGAAGCGCCGTGCACGGAGAGGGACGGGGGGGGGGGGGGGGGGGGAGGTGGGCGTGCGCGTGCGGGAAAGTGGTGGTGCGTAGCGAGGGTGTTGGTGTGGAGGGACGTGTGGCATACGATGTGTGTTTGTGGGTCTCGGTCGTCTGGCTCGGTCTCGGGTGCGGTCCGGCGGGGGGTCCGGGTGTTGGCCGGTGGTGGGTGCGGGGGGCGTGCGGCCGGTGCCGCGGTCGGGTCGCGGGGGGAGGGGGCGGTCGGGGGGGGGCGTGCGTGGGGGGGGGCGGGGGGTGCCGGGGACTAGTCACCAATGAGAGCATGGCATGAAGGGTCCCTCAGAGTTGAAAAACTCCATTTCCTCCCATTTCCGGTATTCTTCTCATGACCCTCCCCCTAGAATGAGTCTCAGGATCGTAGTCGTCCTGCCTTCCTCAGCTGTCTTCCCTTCTCCTCCTCTTCCTTCCTGAATACACCTGTGCCTTCCTCAAACAGTTTCAGTAATCGGCGCGTTAGATCGTCTTGATCATTCCGTTTTCCCATGAGTCACCCCCCCTCACATTTTCTCACTCACTCAATAATTTAACTGTTGTCTTCCTATATTTTCTTTGCAGACCCCAGTCTGATTCCCACTATCATGGGGGACACTACACCCCACATCCATGCTATCCGGTTTTGATGTTTTTCCACTTCCAAACATGCTCTGATGCACCTTCCACCTCACCAGTCTCAGCCATATAAAACATGATCCTAACCCACAAATGTTGACTATCATCTTTTACGGCCCTCCCAATCTCAATACATTGCAATGCAAGCGTCCAGCATACTGTAATCGTTATCAGCCTTCAAAACCCCGAATTGAAATGGACACTAAAGTTTCTATCAACAAATTATGTGTTCTTTTTCCAATCCGCCCTTTTCGAAGGCTTAAATTTTTCGTTTCTTGATGCAATTATGGATACCATTCTATATCACGCACATATCCTAGCTAGGTCGTGTCTGGGCACATAGTGCGTAGGGTTTAGAAAAGGCCTCTTGACAGAACACTGCTCTTTCACCTTTAATACGAATCCCGCTTGTGCAAAAATCTTATTAACTGACTGTTCCTGAGTGAGTGCATTGGACAAAAACTAAATCTTGATTTCAATATTACTGTTTTTATTTATTGTTCCACCACTTTGTTGAGTCGCATTTTGAATAGGTTTCTTCCTGTCGGTTTCATATTAAGGATCTTATTGCGCCTGTAGTGATGTCCCAAAAATCTATTCATTCTCATCTAAAGTCTTAAATACTAATCTTCTGCTGTCCCATTTTTTCTTTCCCAAACCTCGCCTGTTTCATCTCAAGCTGGCTCTGGCCTCTCCCTTTCCCCCTCTCTCTCTCCTCTCGAATCTGTGGGCTTTCCCGGTGCGCGACCAGCCGCACAGAGCTGGTGCACCACACCAAGGTCATGGGTTCTGGTCCTCTTGTGCCAGTTACTCCGGGTACAAACAGCGGTCTGCTCAAAACTCACCTGCTCGCCCATTCTCCCCCACACTCTCAGCCCTGGGACATTCGATGCTCTGGACGCTCGTTCCAAGCACTCCCTCTCCAATACAGCTCCCCCGTCTCGCCAATCAGATCTCGGGCTTGTGGACACTGGTTGCACCGTTGGTCCTCAGTGTTTGCGCACTGTCACAATCTTGTGTTCTGTGTCTTGAACGCGGGCTCTCTCTCGTTCCCCCCCATGCTTTGTCGTTCCCCTACTCTAGTTCCTTTCTGCCGCGGGACATGATCCCATAGCTCTTCTACCGACCATCAATCCCCCGCGACTAAATCAACCCTCTTCTCTTTATCTAATGGCTCTTTTTTTTTTTCTCTGTCTTATATCTTCTGTGGCCACCTTCCGGTACCAATTGTATCCCACATCTCTCACCACACAGCATAAAACCACTCACATCACTATCCCACACACCACACCAACCCACCCCCTGTCCAAGACGCATGCACAAGCCCTCTGCAAACAACCATGCCTGAAATCCAAGGGAGCAGCAGTCACTTTACATATGTATCTAACTGGTTCGTTCTTTCCATCCACATGGATAAGCTAACGCTCTAAGTATGGTAGTGCAGCTGCCAACTCGCATCGTGTGTGTTCGTACCAAACATTTTTGGAGTGTTGTTTAACTCAATCCATCTCCGCGGTCTTGTCATCGTCTTCTGATCCACCTTCATTCGACCGGACATGATGTGTGCTCGATGCCTATGTGTGGTGTGACTATTGTGAAGTGGAATGTGGGCCTTGCTGTTCTTGTGTGTGTATTGGATGGGAGAATATCTTCGAGAGTGGCAGTCCCAACAAACTACTAGGCTCTAAGAACAGTCGTAGAAACTGACAACATCTCCGACTGCTTGTAGCATACTAAGCGCAAGACACGGGATTCTTTCCTCTCCTCCAACTTAGCCAGAGGGAACCTGAGCTGAAATCATACCCAATGAGATGTCCCCTCGCCCACGCCCCCCTCACACGCAGACCTTACAATATATAGCTTTACTCTTGCGTAGCGGCACGTGATTGATTGTCCCACTCTTCCTTCCCTCCGCCCCCTCCGAGGCCCCCCTCACCCCCCGCACTCACCCGTCCCCCCAATGCTCGTCCCCCCCCCCCCCCCCCCCCCCCGCCCACCCCCCCACCCCAAATGCTCAGGATGATGGCCCCCCCCGTCCCCATGACATTCCCGAGATTTCCCTTTGCTTCCCCCCCCCTCCCGCCCCCAACAACCACCCCCCCCCCTCCCCCCCCCCCACTCCCCCCACCTTGAAGTGGTCACCCCCACGCCCCCCCACCCCTTTGACTCGGACTTGCCAATTCTGTTGCTCCAACTGCACTCAAACAATGGCCCACGATGTTAAGAGTACATTGAAACTGAACATGGAGCCATGCATTAGGGCCACATAATATGGATTTCTTTAAATGCTGATTGATGAGAAATGAGGATGATAAAGATGATGCTATGGATTTCTATTCTAGTCTGAGACTCATTGACGGGCTGTAGTACTGTATAACGCTTACTTTCATAGTATAAACCTGGCAATCAAATCGACCTGAGAGATATTAGACACCTGCAGTGGTGGTCATAAGATTTTGAGCAACACTCTCAGAGACGCATCCGATAAATGGATTAATTCATCCTGTGTGTGGCTTCCAGTCTTCCTGATTGAAGCCAGGACACACCCAACTCTAACTCTGGTAGTAGGCCCGTCAGGGCAAGACAAAATCCCACAGGACTGGACTCTGATGAGAAATTGAACCCACAAACCTCCAAGCTGGGAGTCCCGCCAACACCTAACCCTCTTCGCGCCATGGTTGACTGGTACCAACGACTAATAATGTTGCCTGCTTTTTTCCTCTGCAACTCTGACTCCGATTCCTGTTCTTGTACACAACCTACCACTGGACGGTCCATACACAAGCATACCAAGGACAGTCTGTCCTGGTCGCAAGCACACCCAGGCAGTCCGTATGAAGGTCTGGGGGTTTCGAGGCAGGTCAATATAGACCTAGTACCACTGCATGGCCACTTTCTGTTGGTGTTCTGGCACACTATCTTTACACTGCCTCTCTTATTTTTAGGGCTTCATCATGGAGCTTTCCCATGGTAGGGTGTAATTCCTCCATGGGTTCTTAATAGGCCGTTAAAGTGCTTAGGGGGTTGGGTGGTGGTGTGTCTTTATTTTTGGTGGGGGTGGGTTGCGTGGGGTGTTGGGTGGGTTTTGTGGGTGGGGTGGTTGTGGGTGGGGGTGGGGTGGGGGGTGGGGTTGTTGGTGGTTGGGGGGTGGGTGGGGTCGGTGGTTTCCGTTGTTTTGTCCCCTCTACCTCACACCCTTAGGGAAAAAACTTAGATGCCATCACAATTCATTACCGTTTCCATAGGGTGGCAGCAATCTCTTAATTTTGTTTTGGGGTTTGTTTGGGGGTTGTGTTTTGGTGTGTGGGGTTTTTTTCGGCGTTGGGGGGGGTTGGGGGTGTGGTGTGGTGTGTGGTTTTATTTTTGCGGGGGTTGGGTGGTGAGGCGGAGGGGGAAGCATACTTAGTATTGTCTCTTACACCATTAGTTTCTCTTTTTCACTGTTCTTTTGAAAACGCGGCTAAGCGGGTGCTTCAAAACAATCCTGTTCTTATCCTTTTACAGTGTTTATGGTTAATATAGTTTTAAAAATTATTTGTTCAAATGAAAATGCTAGCACAACATTCTTTTGCCGCTTCTTAGCTCAACTCCTCCTCCGACTTCCCACACTACCTCCAGCAAGCGTTTTCATAGTGAGTGACTGGGGTTGTTCACGGGGACGCGAACGTAGGAGTAGCCGGGGCCCCTGCTTTTCTAATCTCAATACTTCAAATTTTCTTACTTGAGAACTGTTGTAGTTGACTTGAGCTTGTGTGTGTGTGGGGGGTTTGTGTGTGTTTGATTTTGGTGGTGGTGTGAGATTTTTTTTTTTTTTTTTTTTGCAACATTACTTAGAAATTAAAATGGAATATGAAAAGAGAAAGAATTCCCAGGATACGGTGTTTTCTGGGACAAGATACGGGGGCCGGATTTCTAGTGAACCTCCATGACAACCCTTCTTAGTCCTGGAGGAATTAGCATGTTAACGGCCACCGGGGGGGTGGGGGGGGATGTGGGTGTTGGTCATGGCCGTCGAGTGGGGTAAAAATGACTTCCCTGATATTGAAACAAAGCTTCTATAATGAGAAAATGAAACTATAATATGGTTGATTCATATAGCGCCTCGATTTCTAAAAATTAAGTCTCTAAGCAAAACTGTTAACAAACACCAACCAACCACACCCCACACAACGGCAACGGGAAAATCAAAGGGAAAGAAAGAAGCGAACGGGAGACTCAAAGCAGAAAAAAGGGGAGCGCCCTGCTGCACCGCAAGATTGCTCATGATGGGGACGGGCAACGTTGGCTCCAGGAGAAAAGAGCGGCTCCGGGACGGCACGGGTGCTGGGCAGCGGGGACAGCTCACACACCCACGCTCACATAGCGACTGGCAGAGGGTGATTGCACGCGACGGCCCCAGCTCACCCAGGGGACAAAGCACGCTAACCCATACCAAGGCATAACCAGGACCACACGGAAAATAAGAACGTAGGTAAAACCGCGGGTAATACGAAGCATAGTAATTAGAGTCCGGAATGCAAAATCCCCACTCAAAACTCGGAAGGTTGAAGTTGGGAATTGGTTGAAAATTAATGGCACTTTATTGTAGGCTACTAACCCTGGCTATGAGGGAATTTGATCCTATATTTAGCAAGTTCTGTTTATCTTTGATTCGACGACGCGGAGGCCAGCCATCAGGCTTCTTTCCGGGATGAACCCCCACGGGAGGGCTGTAAGGGGGCAGGCGGCAGGTCGGGTCGGAAGGGAGGACATATCACACATCACGTCCACTGTGGACCGAACAACGACCTAGAGTGTTATGAAAAAAACAGTCGCTAACAAATGATCATAGAAGCAGTCCTAAAGATAATATGCTTGGAGAAAGAATGCACGTAAACGACATTGTGCGATTGTCGAATTTATCGAAGGTCGGTTCTTTTGCAACAGGGGCCGCTTGAAGAAAACCTCCCCTGCCCCAGAAGAAAAAGAATATCAACGAGCCCGCAGTAAGGGGGGAGATAAGCGAAAGAAATAGAGAGGCGGGGGATAAAAAAAAGAGAGAGGGGGGAAGGGAAAACAGGCGTGAAACAGAGTGGTAATAGCAAAAAAGAGCGGAACCTGTCGAACCAAAAATGGGTACCGAAAACGTGTGTATCGACGTAAGGAACCTATAAATAAAGAAGAAGAGCGGACACGTGACGCGAACTTCCGCAGTAGGAACGACTATAATTATGTCATCTTCTAAATTGCACATCCTCGCGAGGCATGAGAGCTTGGAAAGACTGAAACATAAGTAAACCCCAAGAACATTAGACGTACCCAAAAAACTCAATGGTCATCAGCTTTGCATATGTAATGTGATCCGAATCGAATCTTAAAGTATCAGGTGGTGACAACACATGACAAACATTTGGATTCTATTCTTTGCCCACCATACATATTCTTTTTTGGTTTGTTTTATATAATATATAAATTTTTTTTGGTTTTATTATCCCTTTAGCACCACACACTACTCGTGTTTTCTCCTGAAACCATCCAATAAATGCTGGGGGGGGGGGAGGGGGGGACAAAAGAGGGGAGGCAAAAAAGAAACTTATTAAAATAAAGATGCAAACACCTTAAAACGTGAAAGAAAATGACCATCAAAAAATTAAGAATAAAAGAAGAAAATTACCAAGTTAAGTCTTTCAAAAAAATAAAAAACAATCACAAGTGTTTTATTATAATGATATTGAAGAAATCATATAATTAAAAGAATAGAAAGTTTGAGATATAAATTCATATTTGTTCTTGTTTTGTTTTTTTCTTTTACTATTTATAGCTGTGCCGCTTTTGTGTTCGAATCTGGCCTTCACCGGAAAACGCCTGAACTACACCTCTCCAGTGGACATTGTTATCCATGTGGGCAATGCCGCTTTTCCCCTTATATTTCCTTTGGTTGCTTAACTGTTTTTTTGATTATGTTTACCGCCTTGTTGTCTAATCTTGCGAGAGACAATCAAAGGATTGGTGTGGTGCACTTACACAGTCTATTCAATTCTGCATGCTCTTTCTTCTGCCTGGCACGTGGCCAGAGGTCACGCCTCAGAGGGTCGGTGAGTTCAAACAAAGCGTCGGAGGGCCGAATAGCTCAGTTGGTACGCGCCGACTCGTAATTCAGGGTTGTCCATTGCCCGGTTCGAATCTCTTGCTCTTCCTCCTCAAGTGCTTTAGATCTCCGCCGGTCTTTTTCGGTAACAAGGTGGGATTTTTCTTCATTCCGTTTGTGAGTTAACCATTATTTCTGGGACTCCAGTTTTCCCATCAGGGACCTGGTCTAATGGAACTAATACCAAAGGTTCCATCTGTGAAACTCACAGCGCAGGTGACAATCTGCCCATGTAAAAAAAAAATCAATCGGCCCTCAACAGAGGGGACTCGGTTTTCTGCAGATCAGGCCTTTGGCCGTGTGGTAGGGATGCACTAGAAAAACGTATACAGAGGCGCTGGGGGGGACAAGCCGTTGCCGGGTGTTCACTAGTGGAGCACACATGCACACCTTCCCGCCGAATGGAGTATGGCTTCCTTACTGGGTTAATGGGTGATATTAAAACGGGGGGGGGGGGGGTCATGACACACACAAAACTTCCCACGTGCTTCCTGACGTTGGTCTCCCTTTGTTTTGTAGGAGTAGGGAATTAATACTTTGCCCTATCATATAAGGAGTGTCCCGCAGGATATCAGCCAGTGTAACGCAAAAGACGACAAAAAAATTCTAGGGGCAAGTCTAAGAGAGTAATAAAAATTCCTTGCATCAATAATGAAAGGATAATGTAATGTGAAAGCAAACTCTTTCGTGTTCTTCCCTCTTCTGGATCCCCGTTCTCTCACCCATGCTCCTGCTCTGCTTAATGAATGATTTTGAACGGATTTGGCATTTATTTTTTCAGTTTTTCTTTTGGACACCTTGTGCTAGAGTCACTCAAGTAAGGTGAGTAAGTGATAGATGAACATCTAAGTGGGTGATGTAGTAAATGACCCTAAAACCATCAATACAAAAGCCATGGAAATTTGTTGCCAATTACAGAAAATGTATATATGACTATGACTCGTCAATTTTTCTTTTGTGTTTTATCACACAATTATGATAACACAACCTAGTACTGCTCATGAAGTGACTAAGGATCTGTTCAGCCTCTGTTTATCAAGAAAACGATGCGTCCCTGGTGAATGTGTTGTAGAAAAATGTTCATCTGGTTAAATGATCTTTTAATGTGCCGCTCGAAAATTACGATGACAGTTTCGAGTAAGGCAGACCCAGTGTTCCAGATGAACTGGCTTAACATGCCAAGCTTGAAGATTACATGCCACTCACCGTGTTAGGCCTGAAAAGGTTAAGGATGTCAACAGTGCAGTCACTATGTTGTAAATGGTGTAGATAGTGATGTACATCAGAGCTCAGAGTACTCTTTCCACTTGCTCGAACAGGTATCCAGTTTTTTGATGGCGTCAGTGGAAGTTACTTTTATCAACCCCCTGCGCTCACTGAGGGAGTGCAAGTAGAAGTTTAGAGGGGACAAGATTTGGTTACCAATTTGTTTCCAGGACAACTAAAAATTACTTGAGTGGGGGCGGAATAGTTCGTAAAGTGCCAGACTCGTAATCCAAGGATTGCGGGTTCGAATCTCCGTGGGCCAATTTTTTGGTACAGGGGGATTATTTTCCCTCGGAGTTAACATGGTTCAGAGGCTGCATTTCCATACAGTCCTTTGAATGAGACTATAAAACCGAGGTTCTTCCCGTGTGTGAATGCATGCATAACATCTTGCACTCTCATGAAATCCCACCAATTTTCGGAAGAGAGAAGGCAGTTGGCCAGTTGGTATGGTGACACGTACACATAGCATGCACCTTCCCCGAAGATGGAGTATGGCTTGCCTTAATGGGGGATAAAAAAGTCATACACACAAAAACTCCACTCCCTTTGTTGAGTAGATGGGATTAATACCTGCCTGTCTATACGGGGAGTGTCTGCAGGAGTATCAGCCTGTGTACGCAGAAGAAGAAGATTACTTGGGTATTTCAGTCCTGTACATGTACATGTGTTTAGAGCATTTTATTGATAGGGGTTTTCTATACAGCGATAGTTCATAGAAGGGTCTTGCGTGGCATGGCTTGCTAGGCTGCAAACACACCTGAAAGTAAAACGGGTTGGCTTATGGTCAGGTGTGGGATGTGTCATTCTCCAGGAATGCACTGCTGTGTGTTTGCAGAGGTGATGGACTTGGTGGTGGTGTCCTGTGACATGGGAAAGAACTTCGTATTCAACAAGGCCAAAGCTCAGGTCGTGAAAATGACCAATGGTCTCTACCCAGCACTGCTGAAGATTCTGGAGGTGATTTAATTAGTGACTGGAGGTGATTTAGTTAGTGACTGGGTTCTGTTATAATCATATAATGATTTTCAAGTCTTTTACTGCTTTTCAGTCCCAAGAGGGCAGATCAAAAAGGTTGTGTTTGTTTTATTAGGTAATTAACCTCTTGACCATCGGAGCGCCTGCTAGCGCCCGGCGGATTTGATCATCAGCCAAAACGCTTGAGCGCCCGCCAGCGCCCGGTAAAACACATGCAACAATGGGCCGCCGCCATGTTTCTCGTAGAAAAGGAAGTCTCGCAAGAACGTGGACTTCCTTCTTCCTGTAGCATTTACCTCGTTTGCAAAAAACCGCGAGCCGATACGTGCCGTGGTTCTCGAGTTTGAATTTTTTTAAGTTTGAGGTCGAAATGCGTTTTTCACCATGGCTAACCTTGAGTTCTGCCGTTCTATAATGAGATTTAGTGATGGAGATACTGTGTTTGTAGGATTTACGGCATAAGACTTAGTGAAAGTGCTGGGTAATGAAGCTAGAGTGACCTAGATTTCGACTGGGATGAAGTTTCAGGTATGATGAAACAACAATTCGGAAGAAAGTTTGAAGAAGATTTTTTTTATTTCCGAGTAAATGGCTCATGTGACATTCTTCAAACTTACGATATAGCAACATATATATTTCGTAGGAATTTTTTAAATTATTTTCATTTTCGTTATTTCTTTCCTCTCTTTTAATTAATTTTTTAATTGGGTAACCATGTTCAAATGATGGGGAGTTACTTACCTGCCCGACGGTTTTCGGTGTAACTAAGCTCAGATAAGTGGCATATGGAAGAGGGGTTAATTCACTTGAGCATTTCATGTGTGCAATCGCTTGAACAATTTGAATTGATTCAGAAAGCAAAGATGGTACTGAGTCAGGATCAATTTTCATTAAACCGTATCGCTTTGAGTTACTTTTGAAAGAGCCCCCCCCCCCATTACTCTGAATCTCAATATTTTCACTAAACTGTATCTATCAGAGTGAATTTGGAAGGAGCCCCCACCTCCCACCCAGCCTTCGGATCCCAGCATTTTCTGTTTGAGTGACTTGCAAAGAATCTCAGGGACTACTTTAGTGGAGATGATATCGCCAACTTCTGGAAATTCTGCGCATTGATTTCCATTTCTAGTCACTTTCTTTGTCTCTGCCTTTTAACGAAATTTTCATCTTTGTCTTTTTTCACTGTAGTATTCTGGTTTTCTGGACTTTCGGTTCAGTGCCTGTCATGTATCAAGGAGTTCTTGCTGTTGTGTAAGAATCTTTTTTTTCTGGCATGATTATGGTGTTTTTGTAGATCGTCATTTTAATCTACTGAGTTGAAGTGTGAGACTATACATGTCCTGAGTGGACTGTAGGTGTCGTCTTTTGCAGTTTTTTTTTTTGTTTGTTTTGTTTTGTTTTTAAAGGGAAACATTTTTATTTCACTTGTGAAGAAATTTACAAATGGAAAACATGAACAGAGAACTGTAGGTAAAAACAAAAAAAAGGACAGCGGATCTTATCTTACATCAACAAATTACAAAGCAGCATGATTTTCAAAAATGAACAGCAAATCCTATCTAACATATACATAGTACAAAACAAGCACAAACAGTTAGTCTACACTGTCAGTGTCACACATTCACCTCCATACTGGTTTAGAGCGTTGTCTTTTTTTTTTTTTTTTTTTTGGAATCAATAATCAGAGAATGAGAGAGATAGAGAGCAACCCTAGATTCCTAAAATTCTCAGTTCAGAAGAATAGGAATCGGCATCAATAGCTCAGACAAGTTACTTATTTAAAAAAAAAAAAAAAAAATGTCCATTGGATTTTAGCTGTCACGCATGCTCAAATTAGGGTATAATGATTGCTCCTGTTGAAGTCTACCCAACATGAGAAAATCCTTGGTTTTGCATTTTGCATGTTTTGTTGTTTTTGTTATTGGTGTTGCTTTTATTTTTACGTTAGTCGTAAGTTTAAGTTTGGGGTGAAAATTAGTAAGGGGAATGTCTGGTACACTTATTACAGCCTAGTTTCGGTCAGTACATTAGTTACCATCTGTTAGTTACTCATACTGACATGTCATAATATCAGTACATTATTTAACATTATCAAGCTAAAAAATTATAAAAATCCATGTGCAGTAATATTATGTTTATTGATTTTGTTTTTAGCAGGACTGCAGTTTCTGTCTGTGTTTGGTGACAGACATTTACAAGCCGCTGTGTGAACGGCTGAGCTTTAATGATAACAGTAGGCAGGACATTTACAGGTTTTGAGGAGAAGTCTAAAACTGCACAGGTATTATCATGATGTGAATGCAGTGTCTGGCTGTGATCAGGTGGTGCGCACAGATATGTGGACAAGGAGAGAGACAGCTGGCTACAAAGCAGAATCAGAGGTGGGTGTACACAAAGATCAACCATTCTGTGTACCACTAGGGTATTTCACTTACGGAAAATACACATATATCAGATGTGGGTATGAAAGTAGTAACGTGGATGCAAAGTTAAGTGTGGAGGTGTTTGTTTTTTGTTTTGTTTTGAACAAGTGTCCAATATCATCTGGCGATGAAAAAACATTAAAATCAACCACTGAACTGAACTGAGGTGAGGTGCGTAGTTCGTGTGTCGTGTGGTGTGTGTGTGTGTGTGTGCATTGTTTTATTGATAACCAATGCTCCGATGATTCTATTAACACATTTCACACTGATTGGGAATCCAAGGGTCATCCACATAATATAAATAGATTGCAGTGAATGAACCAGACAAGTAACATTTAACCAAAACAAAAAAAAGTATTGCTGGTGTGGTAAACATGTTCACTGTAAAAACAACAACAAAAAAATCTCACCACAAAAAAAATTGTAGCAAGTGATCTTTTAAAATCAGTGATCATTTTGAAAGCCCCTGATGCCTGGCATTTTGTTCCAGGGGTTTGGTGAAAAGGGAGGTGACGACACAGTCCAAGGCTTTGATTGGAGTACTATGGACAGACGGGCCTGCAAGATGAACCCCTTTGGAAAAACCCCAAAGGCCTGTGCAGTAAGTGAATCTTTCTGCATTTTTCATGTTTGAAAGGAATCCTTACTTTGTCGTACAGTTAGCTTTTTTCTTCTCGACATGGGCTGTTGCGCCAAAGTATTGAATATTTCCTGAATAAGGGAGTGGTGTGTGTGTGTGGTGCATGCGTTTGTGTGTGTGTGCATGTGCGGTGTGCACTTCACTGTCAGCCACCATTTTTTGCTGAGCATAAACATCATTATCACACAATTAATTACACAGTGCTAAGGACAGACTAAAACTCTTATGCATGTTAATGGGCAGCCATAGCACATTGAAACTTTCGCATCCTCAAAAATCCATTTGCATCTGTATGTCTCAAACACTATCGGCGCTCTAACCAGTCCCAGGTGATTTCTGATCTATTTTTCCTCTTGTTCAGGTAACTTGTCTCATAATTTTCTTTGCTGTTTGAATTTCGAAAACAAAATGGCGACGACTGGGGAAACCGGTTGTGCATGATTCTGAATTGTTTGACGAAAGATACGCTACTTGAAAACGCTTCAAGTTCGCATAACACTGGCAACATGCCAAACCGTTTTTCCTTTTCTGTCAAAGATTTCATTGACATGAAAGAGCAGAATCTGAAGATTCTGGGCCATGCGAATGCGCTTTTTGATGAGAAGGCACCAAAAGCAAAAACAAAGAGCCAAAAAGCGACCCACGTGTCACAGAGAAAAAACAGGATTCTGATGAATTGGAAATGGAACGCCTGTTTACTCAATTTAAAAGTACCAATGTGAAGATCGACGTGATCCCAGTCACTCCAAGAAAAAATGCCCTGATCATGACGACGAGCTTTATATTGACCAAGAGGTCGATATGCTCTTAAATGGGGGGCTGTAAAAGTGTGACGCACACGATGAAGAGCAAAATTCACCAGAAAGAGTTCAATTTGGAGGATATTGTTCAGCTCCAGGACTATGCAATGAAGAGGATCTGGGGTCCTGACTTGGCTGAGAAAGTGGCTCAAGTGATTTTAGTCATGGCTAAAAGGCAAGATGACTGATGAAAAATTAAAAGAAAAAATGGACAAGCACAAAGCGCGCAAAGAATTGTGGCGTTGCTGTGCCTCGGGTAAACAATGAAATCTGGTCCATTATGGAAAATGCTGCCAAATCAGCAGACCTAGGGACCCAGAAAAACACAAAAAGCCCTTTTTGAAAGCCACTCTTGCTCTGGCGAACGTATGTAATCAGTGTGTGACCAGTGGGTCATCAGAAAACTGGACAACTGATTGCTGATGTGACTGATGCAATGGCCTGGTACTCAAGGCAAACCATGAGCTGTCCATGGAAAGGAGAAAGAAGATCTGACTGCACCTCAGATCAATAAAAGGTAACGTAAACTAGCATCTGCTGATATTCCAGTCACAGAAAATCTGTTTGGAAATTGATTCTATTTCCAAAACTCGGATCAAATCTTACACAGTCAGCTAGTGGGGAAAAAATTCTTCCCCAAATCAAAAAAAACTGGGACTGGCAGCCAGTGCCAGGCAGAGGGCGAGGCCAGAACTGGAGCTCACAGAGGCAGACCCAGAGGCCACACCTTCAGGGGTCGGGGCAGAGGCCACAGCACCCCCATGCAGCAAAGGGAGACAGCTCTCAGTGGCCCTTGATTACCATCACATTCATCCTGTGAGGTGAGAAATGTTGCTTGTGGTAAAGAACAAAAGCCATTTAAAGCAGGTAGACTGAAGGATTATGTTGAAAATTGGCATGTGATCCATTTATTTTGGACATGATGCAGGGTTCTGAAATACCTTTTGAGGATTTTAAGCAATTACCTGAACAAAAGAATCAGGTTCAGGGGAATCAAATCAATTATATGGATAATGAAGTGATCAGACCCTTAATCTGGGTGTTATAGAGAAAAATGTACCCACCAAAGAGAAGAAATTGTTTGTCCACTTTTTCTGATCAAGAAATCAGACAGAACGTTTTGTATGATTCTTAACCCTCTTGACAATCGGGCGCCCGTTAGCGCCGCCTGCCAGCGCCCGGTAAAACATGTGGCAACAATGGGCGCCGCCATGTTTCTCGTAGAAAAGGAAGTCTCGCGAGAACGTGATTTCCTTCTTCCTGTAGCATTTTCTACCGTCTGCAAAAAAAAACGCGAGTCGATGCGTGCCGTGGTTCTCGAGTTACGAATTTTTAAGTTTTGAAGTCGAAATGCTGTTTTTCACCATGGCTAACCTTGATTTCTGCGTTCTATAATGAGATTTAGTGATGGAGATACTGTGATTTGTAGAATTTACGGCATAAAGACTTAGTGAAAGTGCTGGGTAATGAAGCTTAGAGTGACCTAGATTTCGACTGGGATGAGGTTCAAGGTATGATGAGCAAACGATTCGGAAGAAAGTTCTGAAGAAGATTTTTTTTTTTTTCCCGAGTAAATGGCTCATGTGACATTCTTCAAACTTACGATATAGCAACATATATATTCGTAGGAATTTTAAAAATTATTTTTCATTCATCTTTCTTTCCTCTCTTTTAAATTATTTTTTTAATTGAGTAACATGTGTCAAATTACGGAGTTACCTATCTTGCCGATGGTTTCGGTGTAACTAAGCTCGGATAAGTGCATACTGAAGAGGGTTAATTTAAAAGGTTTCAATCAATCAGTTCATTAAGAACATTTTAAAATGGAAAACTTTGCATCATCCACAGACATGATGACCACGAACTGTTACATGGCCTCTGTTGATCTACGCCATGTGTATTACTCTGTGCCAGTGAAACCTGAATTTAGAAAATATTCGAGATTCAAATGGAAGAATCAGTTGTATCAGTCTACCTGTTTTGCAGATGGCCTCTGTAATTGTTCAAGGGATTTCACTAAGCTTATAAAACCCAGTGTGCTCAACCTTGCGTTCACAGGGTTATATGTCAGCAGCCTTTATTGGACGATTCTTGTCCACAAGGACAGACCTTTGAGGAGTGTGCTGACAACATACAGAAGACGGAACAAATGTTTGAGTCACTCGGGTATGTTATTCATTCAGAAAAATCTGTGCTAGCCCGATGTAAAAAGGGGCAAATATCTGGCTTCTGGTTAGACTCAGGAAAACTTGACAATAACACTGCCATTAGGAAAAGTACAAAAAATAAAAAATGCTTGTTTGGACCTCAAGCAAAAGAAAAGAGTAAAAATCAGAGGCTTGGCCAGGGTCACTAAACTTCAGTGTCCACATTTCCTGCTGTTGCCTGGGGTCCTTTTGTGTACAGGCATCTAGAGAACAATAAGTCTGAAGCACTAAAGAAAATCAAAGGAGAGTTTGAGTCATGGACACATTTAACCTGTGAATCTGAATCTGAATTGGTATGATGGATTGAGAATATTGAAATTTCTTTCTCATCTTTGATCACTACTGACCCAAAGATTGAGATAAGAAGTGATGCATCCACACAGGTGTTGGGGAGCTATTTGACAGTCAAAACAAACAGGTGGTAGGTGGTCACAGACAGAACAAGGTCTGCATATGAATGCCCTTGAGCTTTTGGCCATTGAGCATGCATTGAAATGTTTTAAGGAAAATCTGGTTTAAAAAACATGTGAAAATTCTGACAGACAATACATGTGCTGTGTCCTATTTGAGAAACATGGGTGGTTCTCATTCTGTTGAGTGTAATGAAATAGCCCACACAGAATCTGGATCTGGTGCAAGACGAGAGAAACATTTGGTTGACAGTCTCTCATATTCCAGGGATAAGTAAGTGGAAGCTGATGCTCAGTCCAGAACCTTTAATGACAGAACAGAGTGGCATCTGAATCCTAATGTCTTTTGTAAATTGACAGAAATATTGGGTACTCCAGACATTGATCTGTTCGCTTCCCGACTACATCATCCAAATAAAGCCCTTTGTATCATGGGGGCCAGATCCACACGCGTGGGCAGTTGATGCATTCACCATCAATTTGGGGCAAGTGAAAATATATGCTTTCTCCCCACCTTCAGCTTGCTACACAAGGTGCTGAACAAATGGAGGAAAGATCAGGCAGATTATCATCACCCCATTTTGGACAACTGCTTCCTGGTACTTCCTGACCAGCACTCCAGTTTTTTCTGCCCAAAGGATCAAAGGTTCTACGTTTGCCACACAACCATGCAGTTCATCTTCTCCACAGGCAGTTCCAGCTGATGGCATGCAACCTTATCAGGCAAGCTGTCGAGGCAAGAGGAGTTTGTGGACAAACTTTCAACATCGTCTGGGCATCCTGGCGACCAGCAACTAAAGTACAAAATGCCTCATATCTCTTCAGATGGAGTGCATTCTGTTTTGAAAGGGCTTATAATCCCCTTTGTGCATCGTAACAGTAGGCCTTCAGTTTTTAATCCAGTGTGTTTTCTCAAGGCTTAGGTTACAGTGGTCTCAACACTGCACACAGTGCCTTATCAGCTGTTCTAGAACCAGAAAATACAAGCCAGTGGGTGCACATCCTTTTGTGATTTGTTTTATGAAAGAGTATAAGAACTAAGAACCTCCTTTACCTCGATATCATCAGTTTTGGGATGTTTCAGTGTTGCTCACACACTTTGGTAGGCAAGTAGATAATGCTCTACTGACATTGAAAGAGCTGCGTGTAAAACTGTGTGCCTACTATTGTTATCATGTGCACAAAGACTCCAAACTATTCATCTTGGTTAAGCTTAGTAATGTCAGAGTGCATAGATCTGGTTGTTCAGTTTATGTGACAGACAAGCTGAAGACAACTAGACCAGGTTTTCATCAAGGTGTCATTGAATTACCAAAAGTATGAAGACAATCCCCCCAAAATTGTGTTGTGCAGTGTCTTCAGGAACATATGAAAAGAACTGACGTTGTTAGATCGCATTCCTCAGACAGGCTTATCTTATGTTATCAGTGTCCACATGGATTAGCTTCAAGAGATACTATTTCTAGATGGATGAAGACTTTGTTGCATGATGTGGGAGTAAAGGACTTTGGCACACACAGTTTCTGAGGAGCATCATCATCTGCAATGCTGAAAAGTGGTGTACATTTAGATGACAGGCTGAAAACAGACGGGTTGGTCAAATGCCAGAACTTTTCAGAAGTTCTGTAACTGACCAGTCAAGCAAGAGCAGGGACAAAATGATTCAGTCTGAAGTATTATAGCCAAAGAAAATGGACAATCCTGTGGTGTCAGACTGAAGTTGTTCTAAAATATTCATGACACGGAATTTGTTGCATGGTTTGGCAACTTGTGGTGCTTAGTATACTGCATTTAAATATGTCTTTTATGAATGATGCTTTGATCTTTTACGAGATCTGTCGTTTAGGCATGAGAGCCCAAAAACTTTTAAAATGAAGATTTTATTCTACGCTTGCTGCAATATTCTGATAAAGTCTAGTCACTTCCTTGCCCAATTATTCCTTTACAGCTGAGTGATGAAAATGCTCTATGTGTATGGTTAATAAATGGATGTAAAGACCAGTGGAAAGGTTACCTTGTTGTGTGATTGTGATGCAGAGTATTACATACATATCAGAATTTCAGTTGGCACAAACATCTTCAACGTCTTGTAGATTCGCTAGTTACCAAGGAAACTACTACGGAAGTGGAATTTGTAACATAAACAAGCACTTAACTGTAAGTTGAAGTTGTGGTGGAATTCCATGATGGTAGTTACAGGAACGGAGGAATAAATGCCATCCCTTGCTAAAAATGTTCCCTCCCATGAACAAAATCTGATTTTCTTTTTTGGTTGATGCAAACTTTTTATCGCTTTAACAATTTATCACCCTTATTCCATCAAAGTGGTTGAATAAAGATGATATGAAGTCCTTATGAAGGACTTATACTTTAAAGATATGGCCTGCTATGCGCATGCGCATCGTGTATATTCCTCCGTTCCTGTAAACTACCATCGTGTGAAATCCTCACAAACTTCAACTTAAAGGTAAGTGCTCGTTTATGTTTACAAATTAAAAGACAAAACTCAGGCATTTTGACCTCTTTGGTCTTTCATTTTGCACCCCAATTTTAGGAATTAAGTGATTTTTTCATTACTTATGGTCATTGTTTTGAATGCTGTTTGTCTTGTGTAAAGTAGAATAAAGAGGTTGAAACACTTCAGTTTTGTCTTGTTATTTGTTTTCTCTGATTCGTTCGTCAGGGAATTGTGATTTTTGTTTTATGTTTGTTCCTTGCACCACTTTTTTTGGGGGCCACGATTAAGTGCTTCTCCTATTCAGTGTAGTGGTGCATGATTGATGTACGTCTGATTCCTGATATCACCAAATCACAGAGAGCTCAGTCAAAACAAGGGATGCTACTGTTGTAACTGAGTGGCAGAGAAAGAGAATATGGCAGACTTGCAGAAATTATATAGGGAGAAGTTGAGAAAGTCTGAACAACTATACCGTCTCTTTGAACTGTGAGATACGTTTCTGGTGTAATTTTGGGCAGAGGTTTATTGAATGAAATGTGCACAATCAGTGTTCACCCGCCTTGGGTAAGACCAGTTGAAATAGGCTAGAACACCAAGGCTACATCAAAATATTGTTATGCTTGCATAGTTATGCGGGGGACTGTCTTCAGTTGTGACAAGCTCCTAGCATAACATTATCAGTCTCCAAATCCCCGAAGTCAGAGTGTGGCTGCCCATGTGGCGGGGTAATGAAAAACGGTCACACTCCTAATGTTCTCATCCATAGCCAATGTATTTGTACCATATGTGTTCAAGTACTGCGGCTGTTTGGATGATCTTTTAACCAGGGTACAACAGTGACAACAACAACAACAATGCTCACAAAAATTGTTGCCTTTTCTTGAGTGTGGCAACACTTCCATTAAGTTTCAAGAACTGCAGGATGTAAACGTATGCTACCAAGTGTCGGTTAATTCCGACATCAACACACCATTTGCGATGGCTCTAATGGCACTACAAGAGTGGCTTTTGTCACACTGAATGCACAGTGACTAAAGATTTAGTGTGTCTATGAATGGAAACCAGAGCTGTCACTTTACGAGGAGGAAGAATGTGCAACAGCAAAGCTCCAAATAGCCGCCTGGAGGGTATGCAAGGCTTTTTTTTTTTTATGCTGATCGATGAGAATGAGGATGATTAAGATGATGCTACGGATTTCCATTTTGGTCTGAGACTACATGACAGGGCTGTACTCTACGCTTCCTTTATAATGTATCCCGGCGTCAACCAGGCCTGAGAGATACAGGACCTGCAGTGTTAGTCAGGAAATTTGAGCAACACTCTCAGAAACGCATCCATTAAGTGGATGAAACTCAACTGTGTGGTCCCAGTCTTCTCAACTGAGTCCGCAACAAACTCAACTCTGGGTAGGAGCCAGTCTGGACAGAAAAAACCCACATGACTCTGATGGGATTCGAACCCACGACCTCCCAGCCGGGAGTCCGCGACGCTTACCACTTCGCACAGCGCCGGCTGTGGTGGGTAGCAAGACTTAGCAAACAAATAATTGTGTCTGTCCAAGTGTTGAAGAATGTACATTGTACAGGAGCGTTTGCGTCAGGGAAAAAGAAAGAAGTTTTCTGCTATGTATTCTTGGAGGAGGAAGCTAAGTGGGTTATTTGTCAACACAATATGGGTTCATCTGACAAAAATAGTATGGAGCTGAACTGGCATTTATGTACAAAAAAGATGAAGTCTGCAGGTTTACAAAGGATGTGTTGAAATAAGAGTATGACATTCATTCCCTCCAAAATGACAGAATGAAAATTAACTTAAAGAAGATTACTGTTCTGCTGAATGAAAGAGACAGACAAATTAAGACAAATCAAGAAACGAAACATGATGCAAGATGAAAAACAACTGACATTCAAAACAAGGAAAAAGAACTGTCACTTATCCTCCTCAAATTTGGCGCAAAATGGATGAGGAATGCATCCAATTTGTGCCCAGTTTGAGGAGGATAAGTGATTATCAATTCTTCTCGAGTGTTGTTGTCTTGCCTGAAGCAGACCAAAGAAGTTGAAAACACATTGTGTTTTGTCTTGCACTTTGTCTTTTTCATTCATCAGAACAGTAAATCTTCTTTCAAGTTTGTTTCAATTTCTGCCTGCATTCACCTCACTTCGAAACTAAGTATTAAAATAGTTAATTGTGTGTGGGATAGTGTAAAGCAAATGGTACTGTCCAGTCTTTGTCCTGTGCTGCAGCTTTGAGCACAACACCATCATGTCCAACCTGGATCCTACAGTGAGCTACAAGCATTTCGGCGCCTGTGACATGGTGATAGAGGCAGTGTTTGAGGATATCAACATTAAACACGAGGTCATGAAGGAAGTGGAGAATGTGAGTGTGTATGCGAATCTCTATGTGCTGCTCATGGCTTTGAATGCTGGATCAAAAGTCTGTTATGTCTCTTTACTGCGTCTGTATATGTATGTGCATGCAGACATCATGACATGTTTATATGTGTTGTGTACACTTTTAAACCTTTTTACTTGGAAACGTGGCAATAATGCTACAGCAGATGTTAGTGTTAACCCTTACGCTGCTGACGTCGCCATTCAGCGACTAACGAGGATGACCTAACTCCCAATACTCTCACTCTCGAACATGACAAGATAGAAAGCCAGCGATAACCGTTCATAGTTCCGGTATTCACCGACGCATGCCTCACAGCCATTAGCTTCGTCAGAGTGGTGTTCAGTTTAGTGTTTTCATCCATTTCTGTTAATAAGTTTTTTTTATTCATTATGGTGTCACAACCAAGCACTTCAGGTACTCGGCTTGCCATACATTTACTACAGATCAGGTGCTGGAAATGTCGAGTAGATGGTCAGTTGATACTGATTTGGATCAAGAACATCCAGATGGTGACCAGATATATATTATCGGATAGTCAAAGCTCAACCGAGTCGAAACAAAGCGTGGCTGACCCAGTTGCGGCGTGCCAAGCAGAAGTGGGCTGGCTGGCGCACTGTGGGCTCACATACTGTTGGCAACGAGCCAACACAAACTGACGCTGAGAGTAGTTTCAAAACCGATAGCAGTGTGAGACGACTGACTGACTATAACAGTGGGGGCAAGCAACATGGATGGCTCAGAGACAAGTGACTGCGAGCACAAAGGGTGTCAAGGTCAAAGGAGTTTGTGGCAGAGTGACACATGGCAGAGGCGTGCAAGCTGCAGCAATGGCAAACTAGGCCAACCACATTAAAGTTTGACTGGGAGAATGGCTCCCCAGGTTCCAGAGGATAATTGGCAAATGAATGACTTTGCTTTCATTAAAAAATTATTGCTGTCAAAAGTAAGAATGAAAGATAGATGTAGCACAGCACAGAGAGTAGAAATAGGTGTGTTTGATTGTGTTGTAGTGTGTGTTTTCCCCTGTTCATTCTGTCTGAAAACATGATCTGTTGGTGTGTTGTGTCGTTGGGTGTGTGTTGTGGTTGGTGGTATTGCTTGCCTGTCCAACTTGATTTGTGCACTGCACTGCACCCAGTTTTCTGATTTGGGAGTATATGGTTTTGAGGCTGTATTTTCACATTCTTATGGATATTACATACTTTCTGGTCTTTATTTGGTGAGTGGTGTATTTTTCCTTCCTTGTTCAGAGTTTGTTGGCAATGCCTTTCTTTTTCATATGAGATGAAAGATAACATTCAAAATTTTATTTTGCTTCTTGTTTTTTTTTTACTTGAAATACTAATGATTTGAAATTGTTCTTGACCGTACCATTACTAATACTATATTATAATATATAACGAAAATACACTTTTTCTCCTCCATTTAAAAAAGAAAAGAATGAAATTGTTTTCTAGTTCCTGAGATATCTGCGTTTCACACAAGCTGGTATGAAATCATAGTTTTCGCAAAAAAAAAATGGCTGGCGATGGGGATTCATTGCAAAACCAGAATGTTTGGCAGTGAAAGGGTTAATGTGGTATATCTGCATGCAACCTACAGTGATGACAAGTGAGAATGGAGATGATGTCCCTTTACAATTGAGAAGAGAAATTCAGTTTTGAAAAACTGCCAGACCTGTTCCATCCCTTCAGAGACCCAAGTCCAATATGGCAGCTAATATGGGCAATCTGCAGTTAACAGAGTGTATTTCAGAGGATGCCACCGCAAATTATCTATGGTGTTTCATTGCCGTAAGTTCTATAACACCCAGTGGCTTCATATTCAGTTTCTTTGTGCGACCTCCTCCCCTAAATCATCTTAGAAAAGTTAGATTTGAAACCGACAGGTACAGTCGCGAAAATGGTTATCTCCTCCACTCAGTGGAATTCCGCAACCTTGCTGCAAGGCAACAGCACAGTGCGTATTATAGCCACATGTAACTGGATGGCACTATCTGATCAACTGAGCCACCTGCATTCTCATTAGCTCCAAAACTGAAACCAGGACCGGAAACTCAGATATCTCAGGCACTAATTGATGGATTTACATTCTGTTTTTTTTTAGTGGAGGGGAAACACTGTACTTTTGTAATATTATAATATATAAATAATGATTTGTCAAGAACAATTTCTTTTTTTTGTAATTTGAAGTAAAAAAAAAAATGCAAAACAAAAATTTTGAATGTATCTTTCATCTCAACATAAAAAGAGTAAGCATGCCAACAAAGTCTGAAAAAGGAAGGAACAAATAGTTCCACTCAACAAAATGAAGGCCATAAGGTATGTAATATCCATCAAAAAGAATGAATGATACAGCCTCAAAACCACATACTCCACATACTCCACATCACCAGCAATTTTTTCAGACAAACGATAATTCCATACCCAGCATGTTTGAAATGCAAATATCTCAGAACTTAAATTGAACTGGATTTACATTCTGGTTTTTTTTAAGTGTGGAGGGGGAAAACACTGTTCTTTTGTAACATTATTATATATAAGTAATGGTTTGTCCAGAACAATTTCAATTTTTTTTTGTATTTGAAGTAAAAAGAAATGCAAAAAACAAAATTTCACTGTTCTTTTGTAATATTATAATAAATTACAGTAATGGTTTTGTCAAGAACAATTTCAATTTTTTTTTGTAATTTGAAAAAAAAAAAAAAATGCAAAACAAAATTTTGAATGTTATCTTTCATCTCAACATGAAAAAAGAAGTAAGCATGCCAACAAACTCTGAAAAAGGAAGGAAAAAATAGTCCAGTCAACAAATGAAGGCCATAAGGTATGTAATATCCATCAGAAGAATGAAAAATACAGCCTCAAAACCACATACTCCACATCACATCACCAGCAATTTTTTTTTAGGAAAACAATAATTTCATACCAGCATGTTTGAAATACAGATATCTCAGGACCTAACTGATGAATTTTCATTCTGTTTTTTTTTTTTAAGTGGAGGGGAAAAAACTGTATTCTTTATTAGTATTAATATATAAGTAATGGTTAGTCACGAACATTTTAATTTTTTCAGTAATTTGAAGTAAAAAAAAAATGCAAAATAAAATTTTGAATGTTTTCATTCATCTCAGCATAAAAAAAGAAGCAAGCATGCAACAACAAACTCTGAACAAGGAAGGGAAAATAGTCCACTCACCAAATGAAGGCCAGACAGTATGTAATATCCATCAGAAGAATGAAAAAATACAGCCTCAAAAGCACATACTCCAAATCAGAAAACTGGTGATGGCATGGCGCAATAGACCTGCAAGTATCAAGTTTGTGAGTGTGTCCAGGGTTCAGTTTTCAGACAGATGAATGAAAAAAATTCTACTGCTGCAAAAATGACACTATTTCTACGTCTGTACTGTACACATGCTGACTGGGCCAAGGCATTAGTCCAGCCCATGGATCAGCTGACCGGCGGCCTTCCGGAAATCTTGTGTGGTATGATAGAGTTCAAAACACAACGTTGGGCACATGGGTAGCTCACATTTTCTGCATTTGAACCTGGTCTGCACTCTCTTCCACCTCTCTCTGTGTTCTGGAGCTACAGACTGTGCAGTCAGGGCGGCTGCCATCCTCAATTTTTTTCCAAAAAATGTCGCTCTGTCAAGCGTGCTGGTCGGGGCGTCTCCCTCTGGCTTCTGATCTGAACTAAAGGCCTGTAGTTTTCCAACAGCCCATCAATGACCTTCTCCCTGAAAACCTGGCTGGAGGTGAGGTCTGGGAGTTGTCTTTTGTAAAGGAATATAGCCATTTGTCAGAGCAACCTCTCTAAGGCGGTGGTAGACAGCATGGTACCATTTGGAGACTTTATGCGGGTAGGCATAAGTCCCCAAAAGTGGTCCGTCAGGTCCACACCACCCATATCTGATTATAATCCTCCGCAATGACCGGCTTCTCAAGCATACGGAACCCACCAGTGTGTTTTCCCAGACTTCATCCTCTTATCAACGGTGTTGTCTGAATGCACCGAGGAAAGGAAGAGGACAAATTTTACATCACGCCATGCACAGGCCACGATGTCAGTGGTAGATGACTTCATAAACAACACTGGGTCATCCCCCTTTTGAAGTGGCATGTCACGGCTGTTGAAGTGTGGTGGCATGTTCTTGCGGCCTGGCCTCACAGTTCCACAATGAACGATGTTGAGGGTCTTTAGCTGTCTGACAACATTTGGTGATGTGTAAAATGAATCTGTATACACAATATGGCTAGTGTCAGGACAGGCTATCCATGAGTTTTAGAACACCTGTTCTGTGACAGTAGTAAAGTCCCCAGCATGAAGTTGTCAAAGGTGAACGTCCTCCTCCCTGTATAAATCAAAAACTTGAGGGCATAGCCACTGGAAGCCTCTGACAGACAGAACTGCTTGATGCCAAAGCGAATTGGCTTATCAGGGCAGAAAAACTGTTTGAAGAACAGACGCCCCTTGAACTTGATCATGCTCTCTCATCAATGCTCAAGGTTTGCTCAGGGCAGTAAGCTGCCTCATACAGTGGGTCGGTGATTTGCAGAAGTGGCGGATCTTGAAGAGAGGATCATATCCCTCCTCCCCTCTCTGCTTCTGCTGACGGTTGTCATTGAAATGAATAAAACGACTAAGTAATTCGTATCTATTTCTAGACATGACAGACCCAAACTGTATTTTGGTCAGCCAGTAGGTTCGCCAGTAGTCCTCCAACTCCGGCTTGCTGCACAGCCCCATAGCAATCTGCAGGGCTGTGTAGGCCTTCATCTCCTCCACACTGTGGTCTCCCTGGCAGCCCTGCAGTCGGGAGTGTGGGTCCAACTCGGTGATCCCACTCAGAAGCTCCTCTGCATATATGTTGGAAGTGTAGTCATCAGCTGGAACACAGCATCAGGGAAGAAGAGCTGGAAATAGTCCACAGGTTGAAACCCATCTGTGTTCACCAGCACACCTGAAACAACAATCAGAGGAATAATTCACACACATGACACAACACACACACAACACATGCAACACACACACACACACACACCACACACAACACACACCCAAACACCCACAACACAACACGCTCAAACACACACACACACACAACAAACACACCACAAACACAAATGCGCTCACTGCACACACAACACACACACACACAACAACACACACACGCACACAACACCACTTCTTACACAAAAAAGGGAATAGGCACACACACACACACACACACACACACACGCACGCACACGACACACTCACACAACTTATCTACCCACCCACGGGTACTCACATGAAAGAAAGAAAAAGGACACAACACAGGGGCACACACCACACAACACACACACACACACCACCACAACAACAGGCTACACACCACACAACACACACACACAACACACAACAACACACCACACACACCACTACTTCTTACAACAAAAAACGAGAATAGCACAACACACCTCACACACCACCACACACACACCCAACACAACACACACACACATTCTTCATTACGACAGTAAAAAAGGGAATAGCACACACCACACTCTCACACAAACAACAACACAAACCACAACACAATACCACACACATACATCTTTCATTCTCAACTTTGAAGTGAGCAATAATTATTTTATGAGAAAACAAAGTCATTCACTTGCCTGTTGGCCTTGGTGAATCTGGGAAACCATTCTCCTTGGGGCGTACGAGTAAACTAGGTCATACAAACTCCCAGGCGAATCGTCTCTGGCTGGCTAGTTGCCGTTAGTTGCACACACTCTGCCATGTGTCACTAGTGCCACGCCCCCTTCGACCCCTGCCGCCTGTGTACACCAGATGTGCCCCTCGCAGTCAGTTGCCTCTGAGCCCTCCGTGTTGTTTGACCCACTGGACGTTACACTTTCAGTCGTCTCAATACACACTGCTATCACGGTTCTGTCAGTCTGCGTTGGCTCGTCGCCAACCGCGACGCATTGAGCCCACTGATCGTGCATGCCTGCGATCCCTACTCCTCGTGCCACACACTCTAACTGGGTCACGCCACGCTTTCTCCGACAGACTCGGTTGAGCTTTCATGTCCGACAATTATATCTGCGGTCCACCATCTGGGTTGTACTTTCATCCGAATCAGCGGATCAAACTGACCGTCTACTCCATATTTCCAGCACCTGCCCCATCAGTAGTAAAAATGGTACGACGCGGGCTGAGTACTGAAGTGCTTGGTTGTGAGGCCATAGATGAATGAAAACTTATCAACAGAAATCGATAAAACCACACGACTTGAACACCGCTCTGACGAAGCTAATGACTGTGAGGCATGCGTCAGTGAATACCGTGGAAGTACTATGACTGTTATCGACGGACTTTCTATCTCGTGTAAGTTCGAGAGAGGTGAGAGGTACCGAGAGTTAGGTCACCCTACCTTGATCGCCAAACGGCGCCATGGCGCTCTGACATTTTTTATCGTCGCACAAAACGCGCCCATGGCGGGTCGAAAACGCGCCCATGGCGGTAGGGTTAAAAAGGTTACAGAAAATAACACATCAAATTAGTGTTATAAACAAAAGAAAAGGTAGAGGGGGGGACTTTTCCTAGTGCTGACACTGTTCACAGACAAGTCTCAAAAGTGTGTAATTAACAAACAAAAAAAAATAAGATCTTAAAGGAAAAGGCTTAGCATTGGGCACAGATTAATTGGTGATTAATTATAGGATCAGTAGGTACACAGACTAGTGGTTGGTTACATGTGTAGCACAGGTGCTAACCCGAAAACATTCCTTGGTTACCCATTCGTGAACACGAAAAATGGTTTTGTTCAAGAGGGGTTATGTCAATCTATCCCCAGCTCATTGCACCCCCATCTCAAAAACCTGTGCCCCCCATCTGTGTGAGAGATACTATTTCTCTCTGTCCTAATGAATGCAGGTATGTTAGCCTAGCTTTTTAACAAAAAATACGTTCATTTTGACAAAGGTTTTCTTCCTTTGCTTTGTCCTATACAGGTACTAAAAACCAACAGCCTTTTGTTTTCAGCAGGAACATCCCACATGTGGGCATATGCCCTGTATGAATACTGTGCAGTTAAAAAAAGAGGAGAGAAAGAAAAACGCTACATGGTAGTTCAGATGATTTAATTGAAAGTCAGTAGATTTTACTTATAAACAAACGTAGAGAATTTTGTCAAAAACAGATGGTTTCTTTATGATTAATTGTGTACATGTGCTTCTTTCCTTGGAATGACGGGGGCAACAATGAGGATGACATTGGCGAACGGCACAATGAGACGGGGGCACAATGAGATGGGGGTAGGCTGTACTTAGGTGTCGTCGGTAAATTTTTCCCGTTACATGAAGATTAACTTCTGGGTACAAAAAAGATTAACAAAAAACACAATACAAAACACAAACTCCTGGGTACAAACCCTATGGGTTCAGCGATTCTATTTTGTAGCTATATCCTCGGGTTTTGTCTCGGTTTCTACCTACTAAGTATCTAGAAAGTAAAGGGTGAAAGTCAGATAAAAAGAGGGATTCCCTCCTTCTGCGCATGTCTTGAATAAACCCCAACCTTCTGCGCATGCCCCAAAACATGCTGACACAGACACACACAAAGACTGAAAAAGCAGCTTAAAATATTAGACTAAAACAAGTTGATAAAAACTTGATTGAATGGCCATAAACATGATGAAGTCACACCTGTATACAGTGAAACACACACAGCATGAAGACAGATTAGTATAACCACGTGATAATATTGGTCCAAAATATCCCAGCCTTGTGGGTATCCACTAATAACATCAGCATTTTGAGAGAAGGCACTACCAATCCTTTACCTTCTGAGTTTCTTTTGAGTGATCAAAGTTTCTAGACCCAACCAAGTACATTTCCTACCATAATTCATAAGACGCTCCATACTTCTGATAAAAGTCTTTATGGTGGTATTGAACGAATGCTTTTTCTAAAGTCTAAATAACAATAAATCTATATTCATCTCCTTATCTATCTCCTTTGTGAAGTCTTCCCATCACTTCTAAAAAGTGAGAGTCACACAAGGATCTTTATGCACGAAAATCCTATATGACACTCAGGCATATAATTTATTTTCTGTCATAGTTTTAATAACTAGCTCTCTAATAAATTATTCTGAGAAATTTTGCATATTAATACATGTTAAACTCACTGGTCTATAATTTCCTGGATCTGTTCTGTACCTTTTTTGAATACTGGAATGACTGTAGCTGTTTTCCAATCTCAAGGTACTATCATTTCTTTAACAGATTTTTAGAAAAGAGTATATAAAGTGGGGAAGGCCATCTCCTCATTTAGCTCCTTTAGTATCCATGATGGGATGGCATCAGGACCACATGCCTTATTAGGGTTTACAGATTGAAGATTCTTTTTTTTATTACATCCACAGAAATGTCTACATTTTCCAATATTATGCCTTTTGACCTAGAAAGCTGGACTTAGAATAGGCATTTTTTGTATTTTCCCTTGTGAATACACTAGAAAAAAAATGTATTCAAAACATTTGCCTTTCCCCCTATCTGTCTCTACTGTGTCACCATCTTTAGTCACTAAAGGGCTCACTCCCTGTGTTCATCTCTGTTTTCAATTGTACATATCTGCAGAAGGCTTTTGGATTTTGTTACATTCTTTTGATAGCCTTCTTTTTCAAATTCCTTTTTTTTTTTTTTTTTTCTTTTGTTATTTTTTTGTACAAGTATTTCGTGCTTTAATGTAATTTTGATAATCTTTCCCCTGCTTCGTGACAAAGAATCTCTGATACATAGTTTATTTCTTTTTTACACATTTGTTTTTTTTTTTTTTTGGGGGGGGGGGGCGGGTTGTTTCTTATTACCTTGTTTTGAACGTTGTTTTCTATTTAAAGAATTTAAATACTTTTAATTTTCCTCCATCATTGTTTCGGACACTAAGATCATTGAGTTTATTCCGAGTCAGCTCGTTTCAATTCTTTCTTTCATTTGCATAAATTTGCTCTCTTAAAATTATATGATTGTTTTGGTTCTCTTTTCTCTTGCTTCTACTCCTAGGTCCAAATCTCTTTTCTCCAAATCCCAAGTCTCTAATATTGTTAGGACTAAAGGATGATGATAAGCTCCCCTGAAATGCAAAATATCCAAAGGAAGGAAAGCAGGAGTATTTAAGTTACTGACCAACACCAGTGAAAACAAAGCTATGGTCCTGATGGCATTCCTGGCAAGCTCTTAAAATTAGGTGCCAATGAATTGACTGAGGTATAACCAACTACTTTTCAAAGCGTCACTGGACAGGGAGTAAATCCTGATGAGTGGCGAGATGCTAGCATTGTCCCTTTATTCAAAAAAGGGTGACAAAACAAAAGCAGGAGAAACTATAGAACTGTATCTCTTACAACCATATCACAAAAATTACTTAACATATAATAATATATAGTAGCATAATGGACCATCTTTACAAAATATGACTTCTTAAATAACGCCCAGCATGGTGTTTTTAGACAGCGAAGGAGTTGTGAGACTCAACTTATCCATGTAAACCAGTCTTGTCAGGTGTACCACAGGGAACTGTTCTGGGGCCCTTTTTTTTTTTTTAATTTATAAATGACAAAGTAGAAATCTCTCTCCTGGAACTACTATAAGGCTTTTTGCAGATGACAGCTTAGTATGTAGAAACAATCAGAAGCAAGAATGATACACGCATTCTACAAGATCTAAACGCTTTACAAGAGTGGGAAAGAACTTGGAAAATGGAATTTCATCCCCAGAAGTGCCAAGTGTTGCGTATATGTAATAAACACTCACCAACTAGATCAGAATACTCTATTCACAATACTATTTTAAAGAAACCAATGCTGCAAAATATTTAGGCGTGATTATAGATATTCGTCTCAAATGGAAAGAACATTACAATTTAGTATGTAAGAAAGCAAACAAACATCTTAGCTTTCTTATACAGGAATATCAACGACTGCCCCCAAAAGGTTAAGGACGACTGCTATAAAACACTGGTTAGACCAGTACTGGAATATGGTTGCTCAGTCTGGGATCCTTACAATCTAAAGGACATTGATAACCTCGAAAAGATTCAGAAGAGAGCAGCACGGTTCGTAACAGGGAACATATCAGAGAGAAAGGGAATACTAGGAAGAACATGAGGAAATTAGAATGGAAACCCTTAGAAGAGAAGAAGAGCTTTATTAAACTTAATACCTTCTTCAAAGGCAGAGCTAAACTAATTGATATCCAAATGGAACAACTAGTATTGAATAAAAGTAGCACCAGGAGTGGCGGTCAATCTTATGCCATACCTGCATCAAATTGACAGCCATTTACATTCATTTTTATCCTAGTTCTGTAAGGCTGTGGAACTCACTGCCGGTGCCATCAAGATTGCCACAAATGCAGTCTCTTTTAAAATCAAATTGATAAGACAATCTTGAGATCTGCATATTGACTGATTTTTCTATTTTAACTTCCCCAGATATTTTATGGTTACCTAGGCCTTAACCTGGCCATTGCTTTTAACCTTTTAAATATCATGTGCGACCCCTTGTTGCCAAATTTTGCTCCAGGGGCCAACAGGCTGAGTCGCATTTTTCTTTTTTTTTTTTGCGCGCTGGTGACCTATTTTGATCTAACCCACGGCGAACTCATGCCCTATCCGTCGTTTGTACGTTATTCACCCCTCACCCACTGCAAACCACGAGGTTAAAGGTTCCTCTCGACATATGGATCTGCAAAAGTAAATGGACCTTCGGCTTACAACGAGGCAGTAGGCAGTAGGTGACTTCCCCGTACCAACGACATGTAAGTATGGCCGACAGATTGATATGTACCGCTTCAACTTCAAGAGTTGTTGCCTTTTCCATTACCTCCTTTGATTTGATAATCTTGATTTTTTTGTTGTAAACTCTCTTTAAATTATGAATACCCCAGAACCTACATAGTTGTATACACGTCGCTGAAGTCATAAGAATTAATGTATTCTACTCGTTACACCGTGTTGGGCTGAGAAGCCCACCATTTTCTCTACACCTGGTTTTCTGCACAGTTAATCTAGCACATTTTCAATTGTCCTGGTTCAGGTTCAAGTTAGGGGCATATGAGGATTAGTTCATCATAGACCTCGCGGCTTTATATGTCCCCTTATAGGTGTGCTCTTTCATTTGTCAGCGTCCACCAGCCAAGCCCAGTTTTTATTTGCGACCATCAAAGTGGTGAAACCATGATGTCAGTAATTGTTTTATGGTTATCGATAAGATTTTAGAAAAGAGTTTAGTATTTGGTGCTCGTTTTTTGATGTTCGGAGTTAGTTTATTCAACGATGAATGCTATCTCTGGCTGAAGGAATGTTTTCCTTATATTAGTATTTAAATTGCGTATTTGTACTTTGGTCACAACTGTTACAGGGTTATGTTGGTTAGTGCAAGTTTTAAAAAACATTGCTGGATCAATAGCATGTGGATTATTGAAAGTTTTTAAGTTTGGATCCGATCTCCTCATATCCTTCGGGCTTTGAGGGATGGCAACCTTAGGTATCTTAATCTATCTTCATATGAATGATAAGAAATGTCTGGTATTAGCTTAGTTGCTCTTCTCTGCACCTTTCTATTTCTATTGACTGCTTTTAATCTTGGATACGCATAGCACGCATTGCCATATTCAAGAATCGGTCTCGTCATTGCCTTATACAGTCTAAGAGAGGTGATCTTTGTCCAGGTATGTAAAGTTTCTTGATAACACCATATCATCTGCATGGTTTCTTGAGGGTCTGTTCAAGGTGTCTGTCAAAAAGTAAGTCTTCATCAAATATTACGCCCCCAAGTCTTTTCCTCTTCACAGCATGTTTTATTTGAACTCCTTGGATCCCCAACTTCAAGACTGTATTTAATTTAGGTTTTGTCTTGGTTTTTTTGCAATATGTACTACTTTGCTTCGGAGGATTAAAGTACAAAGTCCATGAGTTAGCACCAATTTATGGTGTCATGTCTGTTTGCTCGTACGGTGTTTGGATGGTGAACTATACAATTCGTATAAGCAGCCAAAATCTTGATGTGCTTTTTAACCGTCTGGTAAGTCATTTATAAAATATAGTAAATAATATAGTGTCCCAAGTATGTTCATTGGGGAATTCCATGATGAATTAGCATTATAGACAAGAAGAGCAACTCTAACATTCGGGACTCTATTCTTAAGAGTTTTCACATCCATCTCAAACTTTTCCCCGTTACCTATGATTTAAGGTTACTAAGTAATCTGGCATGTGGAGCGAATCGAAGGCTTTACAAACGTCAGGTAACAAAACAACACGGGCTATCTCACTCAGCAATTAAATTGGTAAGTTTCATACCTCAAAACAAATGTGTGATACAAGAGATACCTTTGAGACGAAAAAACGTGTTTGTTGAACATTTGGCAACAGTCATTATTTTATCATCTGATCAAGAATAAATCTCTTCGATGACTCCAGGACCTTACAAGGCACACTTGTCGCTTACAGGCTGTAGTTTCCAGGGTCAGGTCTTGTTCCCTTTAGAGGTATTACTGTTGCAGGTTTTCAGTCTTGAGTTAGAGTTCATTGATCAATAGATTTATTAAAAAGGATATAAGGGCTTTGCTAGTTGCGTGCTCGTACTTTAAAACGCAAAGATGGAAATAGCTTCTGGTCCTTGCACTTTATTTGGATTAGAATTATCAAGTTTTTTTAGCCAGTTATGGGGTACAAATGACATCATAACAGCTTACATGTGATTTACATTTTAGTATTAATCGTATGTTCCTTTATCTCTCGTGGAACACACTGGCAAAAAAGTGTTTAGAATCTCGGCTTTTGTCACTCATCCTTTGCTATGTTCTATCTTGTGATTTCAAAGGACTGACTCAACTCTTACCTTGTTTTTGACTGCACATATTCAAAAATCTTTGGAGTAGTTTTGATTCTCTTTGTAACTTTTCTCGAATTCTTTTTCCTTTTTTTTTAGTGTGGGACCACACACATTTTTTCTACTGTTATGTATTGCTTGGTAATCTCTGCTTTTTTTGTTCTCAACATCTCGGAACACTATTTCTTTTTAATACTTTTCAGTGATGTTCTACCATCCATTTTGTTTCAATTTTTGGTTTCAGATTTTAACATTCGGAATGGTTTTTTTTTTTTTTTGCCATAGCTTCGTTTGGGGGAAATTTTATCTTATCCTCCCCCAGCGTGTCAAATTCAATTGTCAGCGAACGCCAGAGAAACGTGGACAAACGAGTCACAAGACAAACCACAACGCGTTTCGACCTCTTAGGTCTTCCTTCAGGTGCAACAAAACATGAAACAAATAACGAAAATGCACTTAGCTTTGATCGCTTCTGTGTTCAGCGCAAGAAAGGTGGTTATCAACATTTCCACAACATATGCATAGGAAAGAGGGAAGATGGAACAGGAGTACATGTTGAAGAAATAGTGAATGAAAATAAAAATAAAAAAAACCAAATGAAGTGAGGAAATGGAGTGGACAAGTATCTGAATAAACAATAGACTGATGTGAGAAATAGAGAGGGTGTGGTGAGAAGGGAAGGAAGATAGCTATAAGTTATGTATAAGTAAATAGTGGGATATATGGTAGTATGTGTGTGTAGTGGGAAGATATTGTGGGCTGAGACTGAAGTGATGGTTGGTACATGTAACTTTAAGGTGTTGATGGTAAGAGGGTGGAGGGAAGAAGGGGATGGGTTATATACTGACTGGGGGGGGGGGGGGGGGGGGCAACATTCACACCTATACACTCTCTCTCTCTCTCTCTCTCTCTCTCTCTCTCTCTCCCCCTCCCCCCTCTCTCTCTATCTCTCTCTCTCTAAAAATTAAGTTATTGTTTCTAAGTATTATCATTATTTTAATTCTACAATTATGGCCGGCAATGGGATTAGTGATAATAGGACATAATGCTTAGAAGCATAAAGGTGAAAATGACTGACGGTAATAACAATGACATCAGTGTTGTTGTAAATTAAATGTAGTGATGTATATGATGTTGATGAAGAGAACAGTAAAGGTAATGATATGATGATAGTGATAAAGTAATAAAGGTTTTAAGTAATATACCCTCTTACATCATCACCTTAAGCGGGTGGTAAGTGCAGTAACACTAGCGGAAATAAAGGCGCCAGGAAAGGAGAGGGAACGACCAGCGATAAAGGAGCTAGCATTCTATTTTTATGTGTGTGTGTGTGTGTGTGTGTGTGTGTGTGTGTGTGTGTGTGTGTGTGTGTGTGTGTGTGTGTGTGTGTGTGTGTTCCATTAGTAATGTCAGCCTGTTCATTGGTTACCCCCGCCTCCACACCCCCAGCAACCGCCATACCTACCAACACCCCTACACACATCATTACTAGGGCAGAGGGGGGGGGGAGTGGGGGAGTAAGTCGATTGACGTAGCAAATGGTGAGACTCGGAGAGTGTAGGAAAAGGGAAAAAAAGATGATAGCTGCAACCTATGTCTGAGGTAAACAGTGGGAGGTAGGGTAGTATGGGTGTGTGTAGGTGGAGGATATTTTAGACTGGAGCTGCAGAGGTAGAATGGTACATACTACTTTTGGACGTTGATGCCATGAGGATGGACAGTGCCCAGTTTGGCAATGAGATAAGATTCCTGCATAAGGCGTTCCAAGTTGTCACTCTTCGATTGCCAAAGTGCCAAGACTTTGACATGGTTGATGTTGTGTTGGGCATGGTTGAAGTGTAGGGCGACTGGTTTGGGCCGGTGGTGGCGGATGTCGGCCAGGTGTTCAGAGATGCGCGTCTCAAGTGTGCGAGATGTCTCACCTACGTAGATCTTACCACACAGCTGGCAGTGGATGGCATACACAATGTTGTGGCTCTGGCAGGAGAAAGTGCGTTTAATAGTGAAAGAGCCCGTGGGGCCATGTAAGATGGTGTCTGGTTTGGTGAGAGAGAGAGCAGATTTTGCAGTTGGGTTTTGAGCAGGGGAAAGTACCTGGTGGCTTAGGTGTGGATATTTTGTTCAGCTTAGAGCGCACCAGTAGGTCGTTGAGGTTTTTGTCACGTTTGAAAGTGATCATTGGTTTGGTCTCAAAGGCAGGTTTATGATTTTCTACTATGTGCCAGTTAGACTTCAGGATCCTGCAGATGGGCAGATTGTGGATGGAAGAGAAGGCAGGCAGTGGGTCTGTCTGTCTCTTTGGGAGGTTTAGTTTCCAGAGTAGATGTTCTGGATTTAGCTGCAGTGCGACTGAGAGCATCATTGATGACGGCACTAGGGTAGCCACGGTTGGTGAAAAAAATCAGACATTTTTGGTTGCTTGTATAGTGAAATCTTCTTCGCTAGAGCAGAGTCTGCGTAGGCGAAGGAATTCAGAATATGGAATGCTGTTTTTAGTGGACTGGTGGTGGGAAGATGTGTAGTCCAGGTATGAGTGCGCATCAGTAGGTTTGTAGAAGACTGAGGTTTGAAGCAGTCCATCTTTGAGGGAGATAGTGATGTCCAGGAAGTTAACCATCATCTATGTATCTTTTGTAGAGCTCTCTGGTGTTGGGCCTGTGTAAGAGGTTAGTAGGTGGTGTTCTAGGTGTCCCATGAAGAGGCAGGCAGGATGGTCCCATTTTGGTTCCCATAGCAACACCACTGATTTGTGAGAATGTATGTGGTTGTTAAATTCAAAAGTATTGAGGGTGAGGACTAATTCTGCAAGTCTGACCAGTGTAGCTGTGGGAGGGTGTTGTTGTTGTTTGGGGGCCGTTTGTTAAGGAAGAATGCGAGGGCCTTCAGTCCATCAGCATGAGGGATGGAAGTGTAGAGAGAGACGACATCAAGTGTAAAGAGGAGGCTGGGTTGAA
>JADBJO010017921.1:15000-22500 GCA_016801955.1 Conus betulinus | reverse complement strand
TTTTTGTGCAGACCTGTTGATGATAATGTTGATGAGGATTTTCACTAGGAGTTTTGCTTTTTGTAGTGGTTTTGTAATCCCAGTTCTTATACAACAGGAGTACTTTACAATGGGAACAAAGAAATGCCGTGTGTGTGTGTGTGTGTGTGTGTGTGTGTGTGTGTGTGTGTGTGTGTGTGTCCGTCTGTGGTCAAAATGTGTTCCACTCGCTCCAGTCAAAACTACTGGGCCGATCTTCCTGAAAATTTTGTAGGTACGTTCATTATGGGTCACGGATGATGCCCGATGTGTTATTTTACCGTTATAGCTGCTAGTAACGGCTATAACGGCCCATAACGGTTTTCCTTCTTTATAGAATATCTCAGAAAGTACTCAGCCGATATTTCTGAAAATTTGTAGGTATGTTCATTATGGGTCACGGATGATGCCCTATGTTTACTAACGGCTATAACGATCTATAACAGTTTTTTTTCTTTATGAAAAATCTCAGAAAGTACTTGGCCGGTCATTGTGATTTTTTTTAGGTATGTTCTGTATGAGTCGCAGATGATGGCCGATGTTTACCAGAATAGCCGTTACTACTAACGGCTATAACGCCCTCAAATGGTTTTTCCTCTTTATGGAATCTCTCTCGGGTATTCAAGACGAAGTGGGAGTACGTTTATATGCTTTGCATCTTGTTATTTGTTTAATATCAGAGTTCATGTCCATACCTACATTAACTTTATTTTGTAATTGATGATGATGGTGATGGTGATTAACATCATCATCATCTTCGTCGTCATCATCATTATAATTATTATTGTTGTTATTATGTATACTTATTGTTATTACTGTTTTCGGTTTTGTTGTTGACACTATTATCATTTATTATTGTTATTATTATTGTCATCATCATTATTATTATCAATAGCATCACTATAACTATCCACCCTTTTATAATCAATCGCGACGACTTAATTGTCATCTTTTGGCAGCCATTCCACACATTCGTTCACACAGGATCATGCAGGCATACATACATACGCGCAGGCACCCCAAAGTGCCCCGTCTGCATTTATGCGTGCACACGTACAAACGCATATCCACGTTTACAGATAAGCTTTCACACACATACACACACACACACACACTTACTCGCGCGCGCGCACGCAAACACACACACATACACACATTCTGACACACGCACGTACACACGCATGCGTGCACGCACGACGCACGTATTCCAGTACGCGCGTACACGCATACACAATCGTGCGTGCGCACACACACACACATACACACACACACACACACACACACACACACACACACACACACACACACACACACACACACACACACGCACACACACACACACACACACACGAGCGCGCGCGCGCACCTGTAGTCACAGTGCCACAACGTTAGCCAGGGGCCAACTGAAGGCCTGGCCAGTACGTTGGGTCACTGCTCAGATGAGGCATCCGGTAACTCTTGTCCATGAAGTCTTCTTCCCACACAGCTGTCCTATTTACTTACTCTCTTCTTTACTCATGAAGCTGCAAGTGTTGGGCACAGGAGGTCTCATGCGGAAGCAGATGTGGTGTAGAATATCTGGTCGGCCCCCTTAGAGTGTGTAAGGAGTACAGGACCGAAACACTTGTCTGAGTGGGGTTTCTTCTCTGAAGACCTTCTGCTGTCAAGCTCTCCCTGGAGTTTTTCCCTGCTATCCAGTCTGCAGACAATGTCGCCTCTTTGAGGAAATCCGAACTAAAGCAGACTCTTTGACAACACGGTTTGATTAGGATACTGGTGATTATTTGTTTTGCTTTTTCGTGTCCTCGCGTGTAATAGCACTTTCAGAAAAATAGATATTACATTGAAGAACGCACACACAAGCACGCAGGCACGCACGCGTCATGCGCAAGCACAAATGCACACACACACATATACTCACACACGCACACACACATACTAACGCACGCGCGTGCGCGTGTACACCTCTAAAATGAACCTCAGCAAGCTTATAGTCTCCAAAGAGGGAGACCATCTCCAATGGGGAGAAAGCTCACTAACATATAACTCCTGGTCAGATACCGGTATTTCGAAACCTGATTGTTTCTCCTCAGTGACCGCGGAAAGTGGTAATTTGACTCTCTGCTTTTCGGTTTAAGAAGAATGCTATACCAGAAAAAGGCTGGTGTGCAATACCATAGTATGTTTGTTGAGTTTTCAAAAAACTAACTAAAGGTGCCACCTAAGAAGCAAAAGAAAAATCATGAAAGAGCAAAACAAGCTACATTTTCTTGTGAAAAGTAGAAAATATAAAAAAAGATAACCTCTTAAGACACAAGTGCTGAGGGCCAGTTCTTGGAATGAATCCACAAGGGACTAAATTACAATGAAACAATTTTGGTCTACCTCAGAAAACGATGACAGAACTGCGCCAAGAGACTCTTCAGCTCCCGTCTGAAACGACGACCACTGACGCAGTACAGCAGGAAGTTGACGGCGTGGGTTGCTGTACATGACGTTGTCCAAACACACGCCAGGATCAGCAGGAATCGGGCCCTGGCGGCATTGGATCGGGGCTGCCAGTAGTACTTCTCATACAGCAGCAGGATCACGATCGGTGACGTCAGCACCAAGAAGGTGAAGGACACTAGTAAAAACATGATGTTGATGTTGGGTGCTGCCCATGCCTGTTTTGGTGGAGCCAGGCCCTCACTTTTCTTACTGTCTACCTTCCTCGTCGTCCCCTGGGCAGAAGAACCTCTCAGTTCTGTCGTCTTCACTGGTGGGGTCATTGGCTCTGACTGAAGTGCTCACATTCCGATTGTCTGTGAACTGCTTACTGAATTTACGTGAGAACTTGAGTTGTCTGATGATGAGGAGATTCAAGGTGAGTAGGGCAGCAGATGGAATGAAACTGTAGATGGAAGCGTCGATAACAGTGTATATCTTTTCCACATAGTCTCTCACACTCCCAGCTGGATACAAACACGTTAAAGGTTCTTCAGCGTTTCCTGTCGGGACCAAACGCCATAGAAAAAAGACTTGAAAGTTAAAAGCAAAGGAGAAGATCCCTAATCCCGTGATGACTTTGAGAGCAGATTTAGGAGTGCACAATCTCTGAGCTTTGAGTGGGAACGTGACCCACAATGGAACGATCCACAGTCATGGCCAGAAGCACCAGGACATCAAAGTGGATGGTGAAATAGAACAAAAAGTAGTGGAGAGCACAGGTCCAGTCACTGCTCATATAGAATACAGTATGACCAAGGTAGCGACGACTCACGACAACACTCAAGGCGTGACCAAAGAACGATGGAATCCAGGACAGCAATGGCGGCCATGTACATACAGGTGGAGGTGGTGCGAAAGACTGGTGAAGACGAAAGTCACAAAGCACAGGAAGTTGAAGACGAGGCCCACAGTCATCATGATTGGAACATAAATTCTGCACATCAGAATGTAAATTGGACAAGTTAAGCAGCAGCACTGTACTTTCAAAAGTGAATGTAGAACAATGAGGGAAAAAAAATAACGAAACATGGAAGACAGAACATTTTTTTTACATCCAAAGAAGATTCATTGTGAAGTGACATTACATCAATTGGGCTTAGTCGGTCAGTAGTGGTGTAATGATTGACACGATCTACTTCTCTTTAAACCAATCTCTCAGTGGTATATAAATGTTTTTCAACATTAACACACTTGAGTGATACTGAACATGTGTAAGTAAACATTGGCGATTATGCGTTTCGAATATGAACCTGTATGAGCTACACAAGCAGCGTATCAAATATGTGTATATCGATGATCTAAAAATGCAACAATATAAAATGATACTGTGCTGACTAAAACCTAAGAATCTCTCAATTATCATATATCAGAAATGTAATGATTTTGAATTCCGACTAACAGTAATATAAAATCGCTTGACTATTTTGGGGTACCTTTTCCCTTATCAAAAGCAGTAGGAATACACTTACTTAAACCCATTTCTATTTCCCCTAAATGCAGTAAACATGTGTACGAGCAAATTACAGTAGTTTTGAGTCAAAAGAACGCATGATGTCTGTTGCTTCCGACAGATACTAAATACTAAATACTCCCCAAAGTGAACTTGATCTTTCTACCATAAACGTAGCCCATTTCTTGCCCAGAAAAAAATCACATCCTATATCAGATACAGGACATACAATATCCTTTCCCCCAGCACATGTGAAAGCCCCGGAATTCAATACCAAAAGCATAATTGCGATGATAATACAATATGTTTATAGAAGACCAGCAGGGTCAGGAAAAATGGAAGCACTAGCATTTTGTTACAATAAAGCAGCATCCTTAACCTATTGTTAGCTTCGTGATAACATTTATGAGACGATTCCTTGGACTTTGACAGCAAGCAGCTTTCGTGTTCACTGGAAGAAATGCACTTCTAATAGAGCTGATGCATTATTGATGAAGGATATTACACTGTTGCTGGCAGAGACACTGGGATCCTAGCAACAAATATATTGCAGCTTCTAACCTGACCCAGTAGGAAAAACGGTTCGGCAGAAATTGGGTCATCAGAGATTATACTACTAATGAACACACTGGATATTTCTGAAACCCCTTTATGAGTTCTAAACACAGCTTTTTAAGAGCCTTTATTTTCCCCGAGAACGCCGATTTAGTTCATCGGTTTGTGTGAACTGCTTGCTTAGTATGTTCTTGTGTGTATGTGAGTGTGTGTGTGTGTGTGTGTGTGTGTGTGTGTGTGTGTGTGTGTGTGTGTGTGTGTGTGTGTGTGTGAGTGTGTGTGTGTGTGCGTGTGTGTGTGAGTGTGTGTGTGTGTGTGCGTGTGTGTGTGTGTGTGTGTGTGTGTGTGTGTGTGTGTGTGTGTGTGTGTGTGTGTGTGTGTGCGTCACTGAGAAAAAGAAATATTCAGCATTGTAAATACAAGAGATGCTAGAAACAAGCTTTTTCAGTATCAGAACAAACGCGCGTACTCGTAGGTGTGTGTTCTGTATACGTCTTTGTGAGTGTTGTGTGCTTAAGTAGGAAAAGCACACACACACACACACACACACACACACACACACACACACACACACACACGGGAGACAGAGAGAGAGAGAGAGAGAGAGAGAGAGAGAGAGAGAGAGAGAGAGAGAGAGAGAGAGAGAGAGAGAGAGAGAGAGAGAGGAGAGAGAGAGAGAGAGAGAGAGAGAGAGAGAGAGAATTGTAATACGAATACTTGTTAAACAGGGTAAAATGGAAAGCTAATAGCTTTGTCACATCATCCCCCTTATGACAATTGATAAATAAATAGATAAATAAATGAATGCGCGCGCATGCACATACACATGTACACGCATGTACCCACACAAAACACACACATCATTACACACGCTTGCGTACAAGCTCTCTCTCTCTCTCTCTCTCTCTCTCTCTCTCTCTCTCTCTCTCTCTCCTCTCTCTCTCTCTCTCTCTCTCTCTCTCTCTCTCTCTTTCGCCAAGCTCCCGACCCCCCTTACATGATTCAAGTACACATGCTAACAATTTGAAACACACAATGCATTCAGAAAGTTGTTTGAACCGAGATAGATTACTAATGGTAGGACGTAAGAATTATTTGTAGTTCATCTGAATTAACTCCGTCCAGTTATTTATTGTAAACTGTGAGCTGTCCTTAACTCAAAAAAAAAATATATTGCATTCAGTGTTTCTGTTGTGTTTGTGATCAATATGAGATCAGATGAAAGATGACGAATTGCCCAATTCGCTCCAGTCCACTTGACAAGTTTAACAAAATCATTTGTGCAGAAGGTGCAGAGGGTGTGAACTTTTCCTTACTACACAGGGTAAGCAAAGACTTCAACCTGAGGTATCAAGTGAAGGAGCAGATCATTTATACACATGAAAATAACATAGGACACAGAACAGATCCTTAGTGAAGTCAGTGCTTGGCATCCCTCAGAGCTAATAATGCCAAAAATCTGAGAAAATGCTTGCCTTCTATTGTTAAGAAAAGACTATTTAATGTTTACAGACGATAACCTTTATACCTTACACAAACTAGTTTTCTTCAGAAAACGTTTGTCAAAAAACATCAAAGAATTTGGTAAAATCTACAAAAAATGAACTCTTAAGTAGATTTTAAGAAAATACTATATTTAAATACCATTCCTTAATAAGACTGGTCAGCATCGTGCGTCAAGTGTGTTTGTGTCTGAATCCAACTTGATTCGGCGAGTAAAATGCGGAATATGCGGTGAAATCACATTGAAGGTTTTGGTCGAACTGCTTTTAAAAGGATTTTGACAATACTGATACTAAATAAGCCGTCATATGGAAGGGTCGGTTGAGAGAGAGAGAGAGAGAGAGAGAGAGAGAGAGAGAGAGAGAGAGAGAGAGAGAGAGAGAGGGAGAATACTACCCATTGTATTACCCCTGAACAAAAACTGTCTTGGGTTTGCATAATGTTAATCGGACCAAGAATCATACAACTTTTCATATAGCTAGATCAAAATGTTAAGTCGAAATTAAAAAGAAAGAAAGAAAGAAAGAAATGAGCGGCAGTGTGCGAGTTCTGGTGGTTAACTTTTCTTTACCTGTCAATCAAGAGAGCAGCTTTTGCTTCGGCAAATTCCCCCAGGGGTTTCTCTGTCACCTGAGGATAACTGGTGATCGTGTGGTTGGTCACCATGGATTCTATCATCAGTGAGGACATCGAGGGCATCATGTCAAAGCCTGTTGCAAAAGATGACGTCACACCCCGCAAAACGTCTCTCACTGCCCGCCATATTTTTTCCTTTACTCTGGAAAGACAGATTTATTCATTTTCATTACGAACGACACCAGCTGGCAGGTTGTCTCGAAAGTATGATATGACAACAGTGAATGGAAGGCATTTTTCATATTACGAACAAATCACACGGCAGATGCCATATCTGTTTATGATCAATACCTGTCACATTGCAGTTTACCACATATTTCATGTGTGCAGTGACAGCAAGGTTATTGCTCCATTTGTCCTATATACAGTAAACAGTTTGTTCTTGGTTGGTTTAGGAGACACACAAGAGAGCAAACACACAGCACCTGTTCATAATTATCAGTGTTTTGGATTCACTTTTCTATTGTTGAGTCCTTTCTTTTCGAGTCAGTAGTATTTCATACCAGATGACTACAAGTAAAATTTTGAAAAAGAAAGAAGGAAAGACATCTGAAGTATCAATTTAGTAGTATACACTATAATCTGTGAAGATCTGTATTGGCAAGGTACAGGCTTGGACACTCAACAGTAAGTTAACAGCTACAAAATGAGGTACCTTTTCCATCTCTGAGATCTTCTTTCATCATTTCCTCTTGGAATATAGACTGTCATTCTTTTTACAGATACAGCTCGTAATCAGGATGTTGTTGGTGAAAGTAAGCTTCTGTGAAAGACTTGGCGTTAAAGATCTACATGAACGCCCCATATGAGATCAGGGGATGATGTTTTTAGGAGATTATTTTCCGACC
>JADBJO010017921.1:2500-5000 GCA_016801955.1 Conus betulinus | reverse complement strand
GTCTCTAAGGGCAACCAGTTTCTTGACCTGACTGTGTGGTCAGACGCATCCCAGGCTCTACGACTAAACAATTATTGTAGTCAGTAGGGTGTTTAGTAGGTGGTGTCCTGCATATGTTAGATCAGAAGCATCCCAGGCATTCATGGACTTCCATGACACGAAGCGGTGAACCTGACTCATGGACTGAGCTCCATTGTCTGTGAGGATCGCCTATGGGTAGCTAACTCTGGTAAACAAACAAACCGCACTTACTGTGACAGTGAATTCCAGGCAAACCAGCTTTGGAAACGAATGGCGACATCCACTTCTGACACAGCTATAAACCACTGCAGAAAGCTGGAGAGAATGGTCAGATGTCTACTGCACTGGGATGGTAGTGCACATTATTAACTGCCATTTTCTTTCCTGCCCCAACCGGCTTTTACCCGTAGTTGTGTTTGCTACAGGCTCAGCTGGGAAGACTGAGATAACGCAGTCGAGTTTTATTCACTTAATGGATATGTCTCTGACAGCGTTGCTAAAATTTTCTGACCAACACAACACTGCAGGTGTCTGTATCTCTTGGGCCTGGTTGTCGCTGGGATATATTATAGAAGTCAAGCAGACTACATCCCTGTCATGCACTCTCAGACCGGAATGGAAATCCACAACATCATCTTCATCATCTTCATTTTCCCCGATCAGTATTTAATAAAAAAAAAAAAAGTCTGAAATTCTGTAGCCCTTTATGCCCTGCTGTTATGGTGACTTCAATTTGGATGTCCTCGTGACGTCTATGGCCTTGGTTTGATTCAGTCTGGGTCACTGGCAAATTCGCGGGAACTATCCTTGGACGGACATGGTGGTGCCCTCTGGAGACAGAGCTCACTCACGCCGGTTCCACGACTAAGCAATTACTGTCGTCAGTAGGGTGTTTAGAAGGTGGTGTCCTGCATATGTTAGATCAGAACAGGCGCCACTGAACACCACCGAAGCGACTCAGCAGCAGTGCAGTGTCTCCACCAGTGAGTTGCCTCTTCACGGCTTGACATTGACTGCTCCCTGTGGATCGCAGGTGCCGGGGCTGCAGCAGGACGGTCCGGGCTGTGGCTGTGACGGGGAGCTGGAATGAGGGCGTTAATGCAATGTCACTGAGGTTGCACAGAAGATGGGGCAGAAAAAAAAGGGAGGGGGGGGGGGGGGGTATTTTATTGAGAAGGACAGGCTGAAGGTGACTCTTTAACTGAGTCTTTTGGCAGTCATCACGTGTTCTGGAATCATGTTTGTCCGTCCAGTCGACGAGGATCGCTTCAGTCATCCTGAGTTAGGTGGGACTGAGATAATGTATGGATACGCAGGTGGCTGATCTAGCCAAGGCACGCACGGAATGTGCGGTGACAGCTTGGAAGGCAATGTGGGAGACTGATCTGAATTTCTGGCGCGGCTTTCCTTGCCAGTCTCTTGTCGCGCGGCAGCTGTCCTCCTTTCTTCACATCAATTGACACCTTTGTGGATAGAGCAGCACCATCTAACCGATCCCATAGCACTTTGCTCTGGAATACTTACTGAACGACCAAAGTCGGGGACGAAAAACCCCAGGTGTACTCCTTCGAAGTTTCAGTTTCAGTTTCATTAAGGATACGTCGCCGCTATGGACTAGTCCAACTAAGCTACACCACAGCTGATCAGCTATAGTACTACAGTATGCAGGGTCTACAGCCAGATGGCTAAATTAATACAAAAAAAAAAAAAGGGGGGGGGGGGGGGAATAAGAAAAGGGTCTGATGGACAAGACTTAGCAGATCTCTGATCTTCGTAATAACACGACACACTTGTCAGACCTTGGATGTAAACATTGCCTACTCCGTCGCTACAGCTGTGTGTGTGTGTGTGTGTGTGTGTGTGTGTGTGTGTGTGTGTGTGTGTGTGTGTGTGTGTGTGTGTGAGAGAGAGAGAGAGAGAGAGAAGAGAGAGAGAGAGAGAGAGAGAGAGAGAGGAGAGAGAGAGAGAGAGAGAGACGGAGTACGGGGAAGTGTGCGCGCGTGCTTACAGACACGTGTTGTGTGTGTGCGTTTGTGGGCGGGTGGGAGTGGTGGGCCGATGGTTGGATGATTGGGTGTGTGGCGGGTGGGAGTGAGGATTGGGGTGGTGTTGGAGTGCGTGGGTGTTGAATTATGGGTGAGTGGATGGGTGGGTGGATGTTATGTGCGTGTGCATGTGCGCGTTTTTGAGTCTGTGTGTATGTACGTGTGCATGTCTTGGCACCCATGCACGAGCTGCCTGCGTGTGTATGTTTGCTCATGCACGCACACTTGCATGTCTGAAAGCGCATGTGCATGCATGCGAGTGTGTGCGTGTGGGCGTGAGTGTACAAGTACGTGCATGTGTGCATAAAGCATGCAATCATCTGGCTACAAGTTTGAAATGGTTGTACAATATCGGATAGTTTAAAACTAAAGAAATAGATAAAATTAAAAGATAATGATGATGATGATGATAGTAACAACAACAACAACACAAC
>JADBJO010017920.1:17500-36468 GCA_016801955.1 Conus betulinus | reverse complement strand
GCTGTTTGTTATTGTGTTACAACGTCTATTGCCTAGAATAGATCGATTTCTAATATGATGAATTGTATTGGTATGTTGTGTTGCATTCCATTGTATTATTTGAGCTGTGGTGTTGTTTCCTGGTACCGCATTGCTTTATGACTTCCACGCATGAAAATCGCGATGTTTTTCTTTTAGATAATGTCTCACCGGTGCCAGGCATTACAAGTTTTTTTTTTTCCCATCTGTTGTTTATTTACTATTTATTCATTTTCATGAGTGGATTTCTGTCTTCTTTTTAAGTTTTTGTTCTTACGGTTTCTGCAAGTGTCACGTATCTTGTCCTAGATTGTTTTTTCCCATATGCTACTCGTATTCCAGATGCAATGCATTGCTTTGTTATTTCATCTGTACGAAGAGCACCTAGACCACAGATCGGAGCACGAAAGGCCTGTGCCGTGGGAAACTCGAACCAAGGGCGTGATAACTTTGGAGCAGGAGGCATTGTCCACTGAGCCAGGTTTTCACTTGAGAGCACCACTCTTAACATTTACATCTTTCAATAGGTTGAGTGATTTATGTGTTAAGAACAAAACTGAAACACAAAAACTACTGTGAGGTTTAAAAAAAGGGAAAAAAGTCATTTTCACATACAGACATAGGTTGCAAAGTGGTCAGTTTTTGATACCCAATGCAAAATACAGGCGAATAAACATGGAAAAACAAAGTGTAGAGTTGTTTTTATATTTTAATACCCAATGCTACACAAACCAGTAAACACACTAAAAACGTAACGCAACGTATCCCTTCTTTCAATACAAAACGGGACAAGTAAATTGTCAACAGACGTGTTTTCTTTTCAGATGCCATATGTAACTGAATGAAGTACACATCGCAATACTCGTCCCGATCGCAGAAAGCATGAAATTCTAAGCACTATGGTGTTATTTTTTTAGCATCTGAAGATGATGTAAACACTTGTCTGTTTGGTATTGAATAAGCGTTGCTTTGCTAACAATTTGCGTGTTTGGTCGCAGTCGTACGTTTGAGGTCACCGTGATACAATGATGATGTAGTCCTCTTTCCAGTCCTGTCTCATTGTCACGTTTGATTTGGAATTTTGTCCAGTGTTGCATTTCACGTCGTTGTATGATGTGAGGTACCTTGTTCATGTATGCCAGCCAATGTGTCGTGTTGACATTGTATCATGTGAAAGAGATAGATTCAGCTCCAGGTGTGAATTCAACAGTAGATTGTATCTTGTAGATTTTCTTTCCTAGGCTACACGTACGCCGATGTAATGCATTGTTTTAGTATTTCAGTGAGTGTTTATTCAAATAATTCTGTACAGCATCCCTGTTCTGTACTGTTTTCTGTTGTGTATTCCTTATTTATTGAAGTCGAGAAAGCTTCAAACAATACAGTGTGTGCCAGATTTACAGTTATCTATTTTATACTCGTCAACAGTGAAACATTATTGTATGGGTCAGCCCCAGTATATCGTAAATATTCCCACATCATTATTAAGTTATATCGATGTTAATGCGTGTATTTATGAAAGAAACGGTGAGAAAAATGGTCAATATGATCAAGACCAGAAGCGAACTCTCTATGCATCAGAATTCCACTTGTTCCAGTAAATGTATCCTACACACTTTCCCATTTTCTATTAGTCTGTTTTCCTGTTTAATTTTTACATTACCCGTTTTTTCCGTTCTCTGGTGTAGAAAATAGAATGATTAAATAAAGAAATAATGAAAATAGATAAGGATAAAACGGGTTCATGCGTTGTTTATTAACTGAATGCGTTTTACTTACAGTCCATTTGGTTATTAGTTCACTAGTTCTGCAACCCTCTTACTCTCTGCTGCCTGGGTACATTAACTCGGCTAGCAAAATGCTGACCACAAATGTGACGTTGCAGCACACTCACACCATGTTGTACACATGCTTTCCACTAAACAAGTGTCATGAGAGACACCTGGCGCCGGCTGCACACTGGCCATTCGTACTTTACCCATTCACACCTTTTAAAGGGTGAAGAAGCTCCGCGGTGCATTCCATGTCATGTGCCACTCTCAATGAAACATATTCTTTTAGAGTGTTGGGATTTGCACGATGTGAGACACAAACATTTTACAGCAGATTCCATGAAAACCTTGTTCAGAGACGTTCCGCCTGACGCGATCTTTGAGTTCTGAAAGAGATTAACATTTTTCATCGCATCTGAGATTTTACAGTGGAAAGATTTGTAACAACTTTTGGATATGTTTTTGGATGTATTTTAAAGAATTGTGTGAATGACTGACTTGTGAGTTGATTTTAACGTGGTGACAGCCCTGATGTGGCCCTTTGCGGTCGGCTGGGCTCTAAGCAACATTATCTTGTCTTATCTAGACACCTGGCGGAACAAGACCTGAGTCTCCTGTTCCTCTGTTGTCAAAACCAAGGCGAAGACTGACTATCATCCAGTAAAGCATTCGGCCAGGGTTACATGTGTGTAGTTTCCGACGCTGCTGGTTTTGGATTAGAGCTTACAACACTGTCCAAGAGCGATCTTCCTAAATCAGAAAGAATTAAAAAATGAAACAATAAGACTGATCCTGGGAACCACGAGGAATACACCAGTTGAAACTTGGCCGATACCTGCTCGGCCTTCCTACGATGCAGTAAGAGACGAGCTAGAACAGATGAAGACATATTTCAGGTCACTTGAAAATCAACAAAACCTACTACACGCTGCGGTTAAAGAAACCAAAGGCGCTGGCCTAGGACGTGGAAAATGATGGGTGGAACGGGCAGAAGACGGTATACAGCTTCTGTGCCTGTTAGCAGAGCTCAGTGAAACGAAGGAATGGGAAGAGTACCCAGCCCACTTCAATCACCTTTACCAAACTGTCATCGCTTCAGAACTTCGAAGGCGCTGTTGAGAATGACCAGAAGGCAAAACCCAAACGCCGAAATTCAGAGGCAGGTAGAAAAGTGTGGCACAGGCGAAGAGGTAGTTGTATACTCTGACGGTTCCGTCACCAGAGGTAAGTCAGGCTGGGGACACACAATGAAGCAAAAACGGTCAGACTGTCCAGGAAGACGATGGCGCATACAGTTCAACAACGTGAAGGCCGACAGTGGAGGTAGAAGCAGTGTGACACAAGCGCTCTGATGGTTCTCATCCACAGACCCGTTTAAAACTCGACAAGCCATGATGCTGACTGACTGCATGAACTTACTTCAGACAGTGGAGAGTGGAATGGGAAGCCGTGCTTGGCATGGAGTAATGCGCAACCTTCCATTGGAGAGACTCGTATGGATATGCTGGCCTGGACATGCAAAGGAAAGGAGAAAGCAGACACACTGGCAGGCAAAATAACGAGAAGTTACACGATCATGTACGCGGTCACATATCTACACCTTACATCATATGAGTGAATCAATGCACAATACTTAGGATACACAGAAAATCTGGGTTTTTTGTATCGACCCCCTGAAATGTTTATTCCTATTGTACGTGTGTAGAGAGAACACGGATATTATACGAGAGCAAGCGAACGAGGCACGGAGACCAGAGAATAACGGTGAAACGGAATGAATGAGTCGGTACACCAAACATTCAATCAAACAGAAACCCAGACTTTTTATACTATGAAATAAGACTAAACGTTTGCCACAAATGTCCATTGTAGAAATTCAAACAAATAGGTGTGCGTGCGTGTGTGTGTGTGTGTGTGTGTGTGTGTGTGTGTGTGTGTGTGTGTGTGTGTGTGTGTGAGAGAGAGAGAGAGAGAGAGAGAGAGAGAGAGAGAGAGAGAGAGAGAGGAAAAGCAAAATAAGACCGCCTTTACAAAAAAAAAAAGTACTAAAGGTGGAGATGATGGAGGGTTAGAAAAAAAGATCATGATAAGAACTGGATCACAGCTTGGCCGATCTGATGTGATAGGAAATCTAAAGAATCACAAGAGCAAAGAGCAACATTAAGAGAGAAAATGGTCACACATCGAGACTTAAATTTCGGGTGGGTTTTTAAGATGTATTTTAAAGAGCTATGTGAATGAATGACTAGTGAATTTTTAACGTGGTGACATCCCTGATATGGCCCATCGCGGTCGGCGGGGCTATAAGCAACATCACCGTACCTTACCTTACCTTTATCCAGACTTAAATGAAGTGCAAGAAACATTACCAACCGAACAAACGTTGGGATACTCTCAAGGCGAACTCCCCAAAGACTCCTATAGATTGGGCAGACCCATACTGCGCCTTTCCCTAATGCAGGTCAACTGTCGCATGTGGACACCCCCCACACATACATCCAGTGATGGTAATGACACAGGCAGTGTGAGGTAGGGTAATGTAGGTCTGACCAGCACGTTGGGCTAATGCGTAGGGCAGACATCCTCCAAGTCGTAGCCGCGATGTTTTCTTCTTATAATTCTCTCATCTTGGTCATCAATTCATTCATCCACCAGCTTGAAACCATGCACAGTGTGGTCTCGAAATCTTGGCGGATTTGGTGTAGCGTATATGGACACGTCCACACACAGTGAACACCTTGATGGAACTGAAACTGGTGGCTACTGTCTGGTTACTGTTCTGCACCGTCCTGGACATGATGGAAAGAACAGTTTACGGGTCTGTCTGCTCCACTCGGTTCACCAAGCCTTTTGTTCTGAACTCCCCACCCTAATCCCCCCTCCTCCCTCCCCCGCCGCCATCACCTGTTGCTTTCACCCCATCACTTTTTTCTTTTTTTTTTTAATGGCTGGTGAGTTGATTTTAATGTGGTGACAGCCCCGATGTGGCCCTTTGCGGTCGGCTGGGCTCTAAGCAACATTATCTTATCTTATCTTCTCGCCTGCTCTTCCAACTTTATGTTCGTTCAAGTAGACAAAAGAATTGAGTCCCCCAGACTGTTTAAAGAAGAAACAAGTCGGTTTCAGGCTGTCTAAACTGTTACCGTTTCTTCTGGTTGTTTTACCTAAAGGACTGTTTCCACACCCACTACTTTGACCACCAGCATTCTCAGGATGGGAAGTCTGTGAAAAAGACTGAACAGTGCAAGAAGGTACTCTTGCAGATTTAGTGAATTAGTGTTCCCAGTTATGAACACTGTCTGTGCCCCCTCCCCCTTTCCTCCGTCGCTGGTTTAATCTGCTTTGATATCAGTAGAGAGTGATTATTCATGATTATGGGGATGCAGCGGTCGGCCCTTCTCCAGTTGGAGAATGAACAGTCGTGTATGGTAGTTTGGATTTTCTTGTGTCCTGTTGTACTGTGCTATGTCGTATTATTTTGTGTTGCTTTACATTACATTGAATTCTCTCGCATCACATGAGGTTGAATTGGCGGGGGTTTCGTTTCGCCATTCTGTTATATAATGCTGTATTCCCACAGTGCATTGTTCTGATCTGACAAAGTGATGTTTGAAAAAAAAAAAAAGACTGTTCCTCCCAGAAGAGATCGACGCCTAGTGTAGCAGAATTCATCATTCATTTTAGTCCGCGGCATTTGGCTCAAGCAGAAAAATATAACGAGAGGTTTTAATGTTATATAAAGGTAAACTATGGTTAAGATCGGGGTTGGGTTAGAACTAGGTTAGGGTGAATTTGAGGGATAAGGTTAGAGATAGAAATTGGCAGACTCGGAATAGACAAATTTGAGGCAACATCTACAAATTGGCTGAGGTAATGTGAACCTTTATAATTACCTTTTAACATTATTTGGGTCTCTTTTTACGTAAAATCGCAGTTTTGTATGTTATCTGGACGATTAAACGACCATTCTTTAGACCCAGTGAAAGGTGAAAGGAGGCGGGGATACGTGGTATGAGATTCATACCAAAGGCATAGAGTACTGTTGCTTCAATGGCAGACACTATATTGGCGGACACTACCCGTCCACTTCACCAATACGTAAATCGATTTCTTTATCAAGCGAAAATGGTGTCGTTCGGTACACCTTGTCTGCCCCGAGCTGGTCCGTGTTTTGAGGTGGCTTCGATGTGGGTTTTCATGTCCTGTATCGCTTACTGCCGATGGGATTCTTTCCCTCTTCTCCAGCTTCAATGTTGCCATTTGAATGTTGGTATATCTACTGAAATAGTATGGGTGGCATAGACTTTTGACTGTTCTTGTGCCTTTTTTTTCATGGCAGCGTGTTTTTCCATTGCTTTTGTAGTTTGTCTAATCACCAAGTGCGACTGGGTCATGGAAATCATTGAAAGTCTTGGAATTTCAAAATACAATTGTTCAGGACTTGAAAGTCTTGGATTCTTTTCTTATTTATGGAAAATCAAAGAACTGATAATCAGTAGGGATCTTCAAGAAACACAAACACGTGATGTGGGCCTATGTGTGAGTGTGAAGAAAAGAAGTAAATATTTAGCACGTTACAGGCTCACTGAAACAGCCGTCTGATAATAGAACACATTTTGTGTATGAAACTAGCTTAAAAGCATTTTTTCTAAAAAATGGCATGGGAAAGTTTGAACACCTTGAGCTCATTAACATGCATGGACCACCGTCAGTGATGGTAGTGACTGGTAGGGAATTATTTTCATGTAATTTTCCGAGTTTTTCTTGTGTTCTCGTTACATTCCTGTTATTGTCTCCTACCTCACTATCTGAAATCAGTTCATATTCTTTATGGCCTAGTTCACTGTGAAGACCAGTTCTCTGTTCTCCTCCACGATATCTGAAGGACAGCTCGTAAAGCTGTCATGTGGATATCTTTCTCATGTCCATTGTCATTATCAATGTTGTCTTTTGACCTGAAGCAGTTTTCCTCATGTCAGTTTTCCCTTGCGAGTCTAAAGCAGGTTGCTTTCTGTATGCGCGTTCTAGGGCTGCCACAGACTTATCTCCATGCGTGAATGCGTCTCAGCGGCGAGTGAAGTCCGTGTCAGCACGCTGTGTCTCTGGAATCGGCATCGACATTTGGTTATTGACAGTAGTGTGTGGCCATGATGTGGAGGTAATATTTAACATACAGCTGCTTTTGAACTGTTCCCATTTTTTCGTCTGCGGTTCGTATATTATTATTAGCCTGTTGGCATTATCGATTTTCTTTTTCCCGCAAATCCATAACTGTTTATATCATTATCCACTCTCTTCTACTGCTGTACTGGCGGTCCAAGCTTATCATCTAACACAAAACGACAAACACCGTTGTGTTATGTAATTCTCTGTCTGGGATCATTTCAGAAACGAAGAATCGGAGCATAACGATGTTCATCATCTAGAATCGGAATTGACTTTTTACAAAGGAGGAATACTTGAAGTAACTGCACGCCTGTCATACCTGTAATATTGTATCCTAATGGAATGCACTCGATGATCTGACCTTTGTTTGAAAGGGTGTTTATGCCAGGTGTCACCTCGTGCGAGCTAGTCCGTATTTTCGTAGATTCTAAAGTACAAAACCACAGTGCGCAGGATTTACAGCTGGATGGGTAAATCAAAAACTTAGATATAAAGATTTTTGGATGACGGGTTTCGTGTAGACGACCTGGTGGACGCCTGACCTGCATATTAGCCCAGTAAGACCTGCATACAGTACCTACCCAACATGTTCTGCACCAGTACAATAGTGTGTGTGTGTGTGTGTGTGTGTGTGTGTGTGTGTGTGTGTGCGCGCGCGCGCGCGCGTGCGTGTGCATGCGTGTGTATGTGAAAAATGTTGGGAAATGGGATTGACATCAACAGTTAAACATTGATGACATGGGTAAGCCCTTAGTTTACTTGAATACCAATATTCAAAGCTCCTACTGCATTTCAAAACATGTTCACGTTATCATCAAGTTTCATGCTTTCTTTCAGCAAGCATTTGTTGACCAAAGTAATGGTAAGAAAATTGCCGATATGGTTGAGACCTGTGGTAGATTCCTCGGGTATCAAAATTACACCTTTTGCACGTTTTTTTTTTAATATCAAATGTTCTTTTCTGTTTGTTTGTTTGTCCTCTTTGTTTTTCTACTACACATTTTCATTTTTCTATCGAAATTTGTCTTGTCTGATAACTGTATTACCTGTTTTATTTTGTAACTGGGAATAAAACACTGTATTGATTTGCGGTCCGTCCGAGTGTTCATTTCAGTGTGCTTCTCTTTGTCCTGTACAGGACCTGCAGGTAAGTTTGCGAATCGATCCGTTCCGCTTTGCGTTGGTGTGCACAGCACAAAGCGCGACATGGCTCCAACATTTTGTCAGATTCAATCATGCCACGTCCTCCCTTCCATGACCACACTTCCTGCTGCTCTCCTCAGCCTACTTTCTGCTGTCCTCTTTCCCTGCGGTCTTTCCGCCTTGGTTCTGCTCAGCTAGGTGGAAGAATGATGTACTCCGGGTTGTTTAATAAAGAAAGAAAAAAAACGTTTCAAGGTTAGACTGTCCACATAACTATCGTTCCTTCTCATCGCTTTATCCAAAAGCATCATTCCCACACTTATTTCTTTCGCTACAAGCATGTTTGATATAGAAACTATTCTGTAGAAGACCTTGTAGCGGAGGGTTGTACTAACTGGTGTAGTTGGTGAGTTGATGTTCCCATGTTTTAAACACTGTCTGCACAAAAGAACACCCCCCACCCCCAACCCCCCCCCAGTCCTTTGTCACTGGTGAGTCTGCTTTGATAGCAGCACTGTTGAGAACAGTACAGGATAATGGTGGTACTGTGGAAAGCCTGTCTGCAACTGGAGACCGTGTGGCCATTTATGACAACTTGGTTGTGATTGTGTTGTACTGCGCTGTGCTGTGTTATTTTCCATTGCTTTGCATAACTGTGAATCGTTTTACCAGCCGCCGTGGTGAAGTGGTTAGCGTCGCGGACTCCCCGGCCGGGAGGTCGTGGGTTCGAATCCCTTCAGAGTCATGTGGGTTTTTTCTGCCCCGACCGGCTCCTACCCAGAGTTGAGTTTGCTGCGGACTCAATTGGGAAGACTGGGACCACACAGTCGAGTTTCGTCCACTTAATGGATGCATTTCTGAGGTTGTTGCTCAAATTTCCTGACCAACACTGCAGGTGTCTGAATCTCTCGGGCCTGATTCACGCCGGGATATATATGAAAGGAAGCGTAGAGTACAGCTCTGTCATGTAGTCTCAGACCGAAATGCAAACCCGTAGCATCATCTTAATCATCCTCATTCTCGATTGATCAGCATAAAAAAAAGTCTTACGTTCTGTGGCCCTTCATTCCCTGCTTTCATGGTGACCTCATTTTCGATGTCCTTTATGTCTGTGGCCCTGGTTTGGTTCCGTCGGGGTCACCAGTATCGGCGAGTCCATGGGGGCTGTCGTTGGACGGACGTGGTGGTGCCCTCCTGAGGGAGAGCTCACTCACGCCGGCTCTGCGACTAAGCAATTACTGTCGTCAGTAGCGGGCTTAGTAGGCGGTGTCCTGCGTATGTTAGATCAGAACAAGCGCCACTGAACACCACCGAAGTGACTCGGCAGCAGTGCAGTGTCTCCTCCGGTGGGTTGCCTCTTGACGACTTTGACATGACTGCTCCCTGTGGATTGCCGGCCGGGGCTGCGGCGGGGCCGACCGGGCTGTTGGCTGTGGACGGGGTGTTGGAATGCGCGGCGTGAGTCACTGCCTCTGAGGTGGCGCAGAGGTTGAAACAGAAAAAAAAAAAAAAAACTTTATCATTTTATATTATATGATGTTAAATTGTTTTGGTTGTCTTGTACTGTACTGTACTACTGTATTACTTTGTAGACAGTTCAGATTTTGGCATCCCTGTCTGTTTGAAACTTGGCATTGCTTAATATGGCAGCGTCTGTCTTTCATTTTTGTCAGCAAGAAATTAGATGCTTACAGCAGAAAAAAACACTTTTTTAAAGAAGTTATTTCATATAGAAAGGGTAGGGTGAGCGCTAGGGTTTATTATGTTAGACTAGGATGAAGACTAGGGGGTGAGACTGGAGACAAATGCAGGTTGATGCCCGGAGGTTCAGTTAACGTTCTAGAATTGGCTAAAATAATCTGTTTTGACTTTCTGTAACTGTCATTTGGGCTGTTCTACGTTATCTTTGTTTACAGTGCACGGGAAATAACAGTCAATATCATTTGGGCTGTTCTGCGTTATCTATGTTAAAGCTGCACGTGAAATAACAGTCTATATATTATATAGGCAATTACATGCATGGGATCCCGTGACTCAACGGCGAGCGCAACGCCCACTGATACTACTCTTCCACATTCCACTGTCGGTGATGCTTTGATCGATTTCTTTATCAGGAGGAAATGCTGGTTCAGGTATCATACAGAACGCGTTGCCTGCCCTGAACTGGCCTCCATGTTTGGCAGAGCTATAAACAACGCTCTCTGAGGTCGGTTTACGTGTCACGTTTCGCTTGCTGTCGGTGGGATTCCTTCCTTAATGTCCCGACTTCAATGTTGCCATTTCGACCTTTGGCGGTTAACTCATGTCCGCTGTCCCACCGCCAGGCTCCATTTCTGTTCCCCTTTTCCACATGTACCCTACAGATATCAACGACTTATTTCCCCGCATGAAAAGGCCATCGAGAGGAATTTTGTCTTTCCGGTGCCCATATTATCGTAGGAACGTTTTTTTGTTTTTTTGTTTGTTTGTTTGTTTTGTTTGTTTTTAAAACATATATCTGGGGACAGTGATTGGAAACGGTATGACGAATTATGTTCAAAACGACTTTCTGAATTTCTTGCGCATTTTTTTTGACAGTAAACTCCTGTCCAGACTTCCAGTCTCACCGTCCTAGATCTCTTCGTGTTATTTACGGCTCGGTCGATTGTGCAGACCACTTCTCTTTCCTTCTGTACATGGACGCCGCCATGGGAATGTTTTGCCCCATGTCCTGTGTCATTGTGAATGTGGTCTTTTGACCTGCGGCAGTTTACTCATGTCAGCTGTCCTTTTATGGGTCCAACGGCTTTTTTCCTCCTCTCTGTACGCACGTCCTGGGCTGCCACGCTGATCTCCTTCCGTGCATGCATCATAGCAGTGAGTGATGTCTGTGTCAGTGCCCCTTTATTTCTGGAGTAAATTCTCCCTTCTGGCTCTTAATGGCAGCGTCTGGTTACGGTGAAGGGTGATTTTTTTCACTGGCAGCTGTCCAAGCTCCTTGGTGCATTCCGTGTCATGTGCCACTCACAATGAAACATATTCTTTTAGAGTGTTGGGATTTGCACGATGTGAGACACAAACATTTTACAGCAGCAGATTCCATGAAAACCTTGTTCAGAGATGTTCCGCCTGACGCGATCTTTGAGTTCTTGAAAGAGGTTAACATTTTTCATCGATCTGAGATTTTACAGTGGAAAGATTTTTAACAAAGTTTTGGATGAGATTTTAGACGATGTCTTTTAAAGAATTGTGTGGATGAATGACCTGTGAGTTGATTTTACTGATATGGCCCTTTGCGGTCGGCTGGGCTATAAGCAAACATTGAACGACAAAAATAATTAATGGTGACCAGCCTTTTTGATTGGCCCTTTGCGGTCGGGCTTTACTTAAGTTGCTTTAATTATCCGACTATTGTGTTACCGATTATAGCTATAACTTCAGCTCCCATTTTTTTTCTTTTCGTGCAACCCAATTTTTCTTTTATTTTTTTGATACTCTTTTGCTGTTTTTTTCGATTTTGTGTTATTCAATTTTCTTTGTAACTGGTGCCCTCCGGCGGGTAGCAAACGCCCAGTCAACATGTGCGGGTGTGGTGTGGTTGCTTTGAATCCTGCGGTTTCGCTATCATGATCTTTTAGAAATTTTTTGCTTATATATTCATAGCGCCAAACCAACCCTTTCTGTACTGGATGGCATGTTGGGTTTGAAAGATCGGCTATTCTCCTGGGTTGGTCCAAATGTTGCTGTCCTGGCCCTAATCACTAATGGTGGTTTTAAAAAAATTTGATAGCCATCGTCAAGTCTATACAAAACATAAAAAAATTATTTTTTTTTAAGGCCTGAGGTTTCGTTAAATAAAAATGACCCCACCTTTTTTCCCCTTGTTGTAACTTCTCTGGGTTTCGTTCTGCCTTTCCTATGGTGCCATTTGTTCTCGCCCCCCCTGTATTTTTTTTTTTAAAACACCGTCCTCCCCCCCTTTGCCAATGGAGCTTTTCCCCCCCCTCCCCCGTCCCTACGCAAAAAAATCCCCTCTTACAAGTCCTTTCGGCATTCTTTTTTCCTCTGATACTCGAGTTCGCCCGCCGTAGCAGCGGGTAAGTCCAAGCAACAGCAACCTGGTGATAAGCTTTGATCCTGCTGCTTTTCGCGAATAATCCACCAGTTCTGAGGCATACAAGCATTGCTTGCCAGTCTCTGTACAGAATTCCCATCGGTTTTCGTAAGTTGTTTTCTGATGGTTGGTCCGAAGATGGAGTGGCTCGTGCAGCCTATTGTCCAGGTGTTCTTCAAATATTATCAAACCTATTCCGCCAGATACTTTCTGTTTTACTCGGCATACCTTACAGCTTTGGTTCTAGCACGGGAGATAATCTCTCGATCTGCAAAGGACTTTCTGATTTGCTGTCAGCTTTGGAGGCCATAGCTGGCCGTAACCTTGATCATCCTGGTGAACGCAGGAGGTCACGACATTGTTCTTGCTTGGGTTTGCCGGTCAGGGACCTTTGGCAGAAGGACTGGAATACACTGATGGATAACAAACTTTTCCACATCCGCCTAAACCTAAAAGAGTTCCTGTCGTATACCTCTGGTGGTAGCAAAGAAGAAACGGTTTTATATTGCCGGCTGCACACAGGCCATTCGTTTTTAACCCATTCGTACCGTTTAGAGTAAAGAAGCTCTGTGTGCATTCCTTGTCATGCACCGCTCAAAATGAAACGTATTCTTTTAGAGCGTGGGAATTGCATGATGTGAGGCATAAACATTTCACAGCAAACTTGAAAACCTTGCTCAGAGATGTTTCCACCCTGGTGTAATCTTCGAATTTCTAAAGAGTTTAACATTTTCATCTGATCTGAGATCTTACAGTAGAAAGATTTAACAAAATAACGAGTGTTTTGTTTTAGAAGTACATTTTAAAGGGTTGCGTGAATGAATGACTTGAGTTGACTTCAACGCAGTGACAGCCCTGATATGGCCATTCGCGGTCGGCTGGGCTATAAGCAACATTACCATACCTTGCCTCTTTTTTTCAGTCTTAAACTTGAATGGCGGATAGACTTCACAAGAGGACTTGCTGTCGTTTGATTTCGGCCTCTGATGTGGACATTATGTCTTGAGGTTCAAGACAGGCAACGGGTTAATCTTTAACAGGGAAACAGATGACAACAAATCTTCACTCCCTAAAGTAATCGGTTGGAAATCATGATTCTTGATACGCTTATGGTGAGTATTAACAGAATGTAACTATTCACACAAAAGTAAACCAAACTGAAGAGCTCTTAGTAAAAGAACCTCCTGACAAAGAACAATTGTGATCGTTCAATCGCATTAACTGTAGTATGTTGCGTTGTCACATTGTGATGTGGTGTGTAATTTTTGTTGATCGCGGCAAGCTTCTCTAATACCTTGCAGGATTTTGCTCTTCTTTCTGTGTGCTACAGTTTATCTTTTCACCTGTCAATGTGGCTTGTACATGTCTGAGGTAACGTGGTGACAGCCCTGATATGGCCCCTTGCGGTGGGCGGGGTTTATAAGCAACATTACCTGACCTTACCTTACATGTCTGAGGTGGAAGTAGCAGACATCATTGGAACTTTCATTTTTTTTGTGTGGCTTCCTTGCATGTTCTGAATACTACTGGTTAATATTTGTGCTGGGCGAAGGTATACCACAAGCAACATTAATTTTGAGTTTTGTAGTTTAATGTTTTTCACCGTGGTAGAAAACGTTATCTTCCTTAGTCTTGAGTTACTGTGATTTTTTTCCACCTATATTTTCTAATTAAGTTTTTTCTACCTTCAGTAGATGCTTGGCTTTACATAGAACAAACGATTAGAGCAAAAGCCAGCCGGTGATTTCTGGCTTGTCCAAGGGGAGGAGTGCTATGTAAGGCTTGGACTATGGAAGTGTGAGCCTCCCAACTCCTATGCAGACGTGTGATCTAGTAAGTCGGCATTCCACTAAACGTAACCGTCCCTGATTTACGTTTCTGGATCATGTTGAGGAAATGAATCATTTTACGACAGAACGGCTCGTTCTCGTGTTCCTTCTCCCCTCTTGTGTCACTGGGTAGCCGGGGCGATGTCCGGTGCTATGCTGTACATTGTCATTTGACCCGCTGTGTCTTGCTCCTGTCTGCCTCCCCAAGTGCCATTCGCCCTTTCCATCCCAAAGGGTCCCGTGGCCGTTACAGCTTTATTTCCCTGCGGTGAGTGTGTCTTGAGGATAGTTAGTGTCTGTTTCTGCACCACTAAATCCTGGCATCCTCCACTCTCTTCCTCTCTCTCTCTCTCCCCTCACACCCTCGTTCTCCCCCATCTCTTTCCCTACTTCTCCTCCTCCTCCTCCTGCTGCTGCTGACACTCTTGCTGCTCTCCGGTTCATTCGGTGTTGTTCTCTGCACGTGTGACTCCACTAAATCCATTGGTTATTTACAGCCCAATCGATAATGACCCCTTTTCGTGCCTTGAACCGCCAACGTCTGTCAAATGTATGTGCGTCTCGTCCAGACGTTTTATTGCGGAGCTTTCTCCTGTCCTCCCTGCCATTGTCCTCCAGCCTCCTCCGTCAATCGGACAGATGAAGGGTAACCCCCCTGGGACGTTCGGAGAAGACAACGATTCACCACACGCTGTTATTATCTTGTTCACAGCTAGTTATCTTCACACTCGAGTGTAATGTCGCCGGTACATTCTGGATTGTAAAAACGTACAAGACTACTCTGGAGGACACACTGACATATCGCATTTAAGAATCGGCGAGATTGTCCTATCATTTTACAGCACAGTTTGGTAGGTCAAGTGTTCTGAAACATGTTGGCATTTTCTGTCTCAGTCCTCGGTTACCTTTGAGTCAAATCTCTTTGGACCAAGAAATGGACGTGAAAACAGGACTATGCTTCTCCAGGCCTGCATGACAACTGGCACTGCATCGTGTTGCCTGGCATTGTAGTGGGTTGTAAAGGGTTTTAGGCCAGAAACGTTTGGTCATTCTTATTCTTTTTCTTGGATTTTCCACCCTGTTTTTTTTCCCCTTTTTTTTTTTTTTTTTTTTTTTTTTTGCACAGTTGCTTGACAATTAGCAGCTCATAATTCCTGCTGATCTGTCGTTCTTTTGTAGCCAGTCTTGCAAAAGTAACGTACCTTGGTATAAACACTCTCTCCTCTGACCTACAAATTAATTACAATAACATGTGCTGCCATTTTTTTTTTTCATTTATGTAAGCTGTGTGGCGATATGGGATTATTAGTCATGGGTGTGTGTTGTAACAGTGTTTTGATATGTTTTGTAATTCAAAGATGTAGAAAGAAGAAACCTCTTTCAACTTCACTGTGGTTGGATCGTTCGTAAAGACCAGATGGCTTGCTGGTAGTTACGATCAATCGTGCCTGTCGCTCGGTGCGCCTGGTGTGCCAACTGTTGTTCAACGTTGTTCTTCGACCACATCACCACGTCAACTATTTCGTTGAGCTCTACCCTCCGTCGTTCTCCTCCCGTTTCTTCTGTGACTGTGACGCCCGCATTTCCTGATTCAGAGCAGGCAACTTCATGGTACGGTGGGTGTGTCTGCTGATGCCTGCTCATCCTCAAGTCAATTATCGAGGTAGCTATTGACGGCAGTGTCTGGGTAGAAGTATGAGGGGTAGTCTTTTGCATACGGTTGTTTGAAAGTGGTCAGATGTTTCATCCATTCCTGTGTCAGAGGCCTGTCTGTTGACCTACCGGAACTATTGATTCTTCTTCCAAACACAAACGAACGTCTGTCTGTAATGGTCTTCGCTCTTGGTCTGTTCGTGGACCAAACCAGCCAACGATCTCAAGGATTCCCCATACTGATTTGAAATGTGTTTGTTTTTTTTTTTTTTTTGCAGGGTTCAGGAAAAAAAAATGATTAACATATTGAGGTGAACAGAAAAGAAATGTCACTCACAAACCGAGGGGACCATGTTGTTTCTAGCCCTGTCAACGACATAGACCATTTCCAAGCTGAAATCGAGAATAAAAACGCCCGCCAGCATCGAACAAATTTATCCACAAGACGATTTTTAACGTGGTGACAGCCCTGATATGGCCCTTTGCGGTCGGCTGGGCTGTAAGCAACATTGCCTTACCTTACCTATCCACAAGACAGGTAGTGAACATGTAACTGGCTGTTCACCCTGTGATTAGTTTCTTCAGGTAGGTGGATTGCATCAAAGTCTACACTCAGTTTATTTGACATCAGCAGAATCGGGACAGAGAACATGGACCCGGTAGATAGCCGTGTGGCAGAAGAACATTCTGACACTTATTTTATCAGATAACTATTCGCATGTTGCGAACTCTGACGGTTTGAATGACTGAAACACTTTTGGAGGTTTCACCAGGGTCCACTGTCACTGTTTTATCTTGTACGATCCATCTAGAAAGCAGATCCATATCCATATAAAGCGACCGCATCTGACTGACAGTGTTTGTGCCATAGTGCAATAGATACTCCAGACTCTAGGCACGCTTGACATTCCTTGCATTTGTTTCTGGATCTTCAAGCGTATGCTCAAAGATGGCGTTCTGTGTAAGTATTTGTTTGACTTTTTTCTTTAAGCACACTACTTATTCATTGTTGGGGTCTTTTTTTTTTCTTGTATACATTTCGTCAGTCTGCTCTCGCTGGTTGCCTTGAAGCTGCAAGCTGGGACCCCTAAAAAGTCGGAGAGTAAAAAAAAAAAATTCAGGTAGTGTTGCACACACTGACAGATTCAGATTTTTCTTGGATAACCAAAACCCTTGATCTACGTTGGAGAGCTAAGGCAAAACACTGGAAGACACTACGATGAGCAAGATATACGGTTCAATTTTCTGACATGTATTCATCTGCTTCCTGCTGAGTCCTGAAAACGTAACGGTCGCTCAACAGTATCCTGTCCCCAAAAAGGCAAAAAGAGCAGAAGGGCATACAATTTCGTAGGTCTGATCTTTACATGGTAATAAACTCCAAGACATCTTTGCCCCCCCCCCCCCCCCCCCCCCCCCCCCCCCCCCCCTTTTTTTTTTTTTTCTTTTAAGTTGACAGATGAATGGACGATGAGTAAAGAAAAACAACAAAATGCTCATTTGATCTATATGCAACAAAAAATTCCTAAGTACTAAGGAATTCGAAGACAATATATATAACGGGAACGTCTACCGACCACATTAAAAGAACAACTAAAAGTAAATGAAAACGTTGATAATGAACCAAATATGAATAGAGATTAGCGACTAAATCAACAAAAAAAAAACAAAAAAAAAAACTGGATGGATGCAAAGAATTGAAGTAAGGAAAAGGCAAAGATCTCTCTCTCTCTTTCTCTCACACGCACGCGCGCGCGCGCGCGCGCGCGCACACACGCACGCAGCGCACGCACGCGCGCGCGCGCGCGCGCGCGCGCGCACACACACACACACACACACACACCACACACGATTGAAAATTAAGAGAAACACTGAAATGTTCTGTGAGCTTACGCGCGCACACACTCGCACACACACACACACACACACACACACACACACACACACACACACACACAGAGAGAGAGAGAGAGAGAGAGAGAGAGCTTCTTCGTACTGTGTAGACATGACAGACTTTAGCTGTATTCTCCATGGCCTGTATGGGTGGGAGGAACGTCATTTTAGCACAGACAATATGTCATGCATTCAATGATGAAACTTACGAATATGACTATACTTCTCTACCGATCAATACACAAAAATGACAACCTCGGAGCGCAAATCAATGGACACCCTTCAAGGTGAACCGTAGTTAGTATCCAACAGCAACTCGCATGTTTTTTTTTATGTATTAAAACAGAAAACAGCAAATACTCCCCAGATGCAGGACCATCTGTGTGATGATGATGGAGAAAACAGCGTGAAACAGCTCTACTGCTTCATTGAATTGAGAACGTCGACGGATGAAGACAACTATGGCGGTTTTATTTACGGCCCGTTCCGACCGAAACACGCAATTTGTCCAATGTTTTTGACAAATCGGGCAGCCATGGCACATTCATTACGTTTGGGGTGTGTGTGTGTGTGTGGTGTGTGTGTGTGTGTGTGTGTGTGTGAATAGGAGAGAGTGCGAGGAGGAGGAGGAGAGAGAGAGGGGGAAAGAGTTGTGTGTGTGTGTGTGTGGGGGGGGGGGGGGGGGGGGGGGGGGGGGGGGGGTGGGGGGGGGGCGAGCGCGCGCGCGCGGGCGGATGTGCGTGTGTTTGATTTTTAACTGGTTCTGCCAGTAGATTTGCTACCTGGTACCAAAGTCTATTTCTGAGGAAGGGACAGGCATGAAAGTTATTCTGGTTGAAAACTGTGTGTGTCTCTTCATCTCTGAATCCCTCTCTCTACACAATCAAGGCCTATCAGTTTTCAGTTTTTGTCTTGATGCACCTTTGAGCTTTTGTCTTTTTGTGCCTATCTCTGAATCTGTTTTTTGTATGTGTCTACAGTTATTTCTGCGGTTCTCGTTCTCTTTGTGACTATATATCTCTCGAGTGTTTGTCTCTGTATACCGACCCCTTTTGTTTCGGCATGTCTCGACCTCTCCCTGAATCTTGTACAGACGCCTTGTTTAACCTAAGTCTCTGTCTCTCTATTTGCATGCCTCTCTCTCACTCTCCCATCTCTCTCTCTCTCTCTCTCTTATCTTTCCGCTGTCTGTCTGCCTCTAATTCCTTTTCCTTATCGGTCTTTCACTCATTTTGTCTCTCTGTCATTCCGTTTTCGTCTTATTTCATCCTTCCAGTATCCATCTGCTTCACCCACTGTCTCCCCACCCCACCCCACTCCCACCCCCATTACTGTGACAACCCCTAGTAGCTCCGCTTCGCCTCCTCCCCCCCCCCTCCCCCCCCCCCCCCCCCCCCCCCC